>JAOXOE010018844.1:0-23244 GCA_028565055.1 Phoeniculus purpureus
CGCCTGGACGAGTTCCTGTGTGACTTGGTCTAGGTGATCCTGCTGTTGCAGGCGGATTGGACTAGATGATCTTTTGAAGTCCCTTCCAATCTGTTATGATTCTATGTACATATTATATGCATTACATTTTTGGAAGCTGTTAGCAGCCAAGAAATGTTAGTACTTGTTATAGTACATCATCACAAATCATCTGGCCATTATCTAATCTAAACCACCATTTTAAGAAAAATCATGAATGGCAGCTCTTCCTAAATACTGAAATAATTTTGCTAGAAATATTTAAAATGCTTTCAGGTTCTGCTGTCTGTAAAGTAATAAATGGTATTTAAAAATACTAATTAACTTATGTGTCTGCTACTGCTGTCTGCATCTGTGCAAAGTATTAAATGACGTTTTCAAACACAAATTAACTTCTGCTAACTACCTGTTTTCCCTGAGTCCATACAGACTTCTGTCCACTGTTGGCAGAGCCACAGTGGATGTTGTTTTTCCACAGCCGGCAGGTGCATGCCTGGATTATTTCTCATGGCAAACAGCATTAACATTTCAAACAGTCACTTGTGTGCTTTGAGTATCGCAGCTTACTGACAAGAATTAGTCAGAGAGAAAGCAAGTTGCTGCTGTATAGCAACACTCTCTACAAATCTAGGTTAATAGAGCAGCAATCTGCATCTACACAGCAACGGTTGTAGCTATGGAGGAGAGAAAGAAGCTGTTCTGTTAAGCCACAGATCCAAAAAATCCAGATTTTAATTGAATCCTGACTTGAACTATGATGTTTTCAAGTGGAAAGCACGTTTGTGTGAGTAGCTGAGTTATGTTTTACTCAAAGGCCCTTTAGGAATGACCAAGATGGGTCAAAATGCTGGCTTCTTTAAACAATATATATTTTCAAATCTGTGGAATATTTGATAACAGGCAGTCGAGCTTGCACGACAATGAGAGGTTTAGTTCTGTGGATAGAACATGTTTATACATTGCAAATTTTTACGAGATTACCATTTCTTCCCCAAAAAGAGGCACAGCAATCCCAGGGAAAATGTGACATAAGTTTTACAGCCTTTTTCCCTACGTTTGCCAGACTCTGCATCTGCTGTTTATCTCAAAGAGGAGAAAACTAAATAACAGATACGTCTATATTTTATGGTCTTCAGGTTGGTGAATTTGAAAGGAGATTTTCAAGCTTACATTTGAATATTTTCCGCCTTACAGCGTTCAGTGTTCCTAAATTAAGCATCTTTGCTGAAACACTAAAAGGAGGTGAAAGCAACACAACAGTAACATGGTTGAGTAGTATTAAGGATAAGAATATCCATGTTTCAAGTCTACTTTGATTCAGAATCACATAGTACAATTACTTTGAAAGGTCTTTCAGGTTTTCATTTCAAAATTTCCAATTTTATTTCAAAATTTCTTGTACAGTGTGTGATCACAATTGGACAGGCTGCTGCCAATCCAGTCTAACAGAACAGGGGGGTTGTTTTTGTTGCACGTGCAGGTATTTGGCACCGTTACCTTCCCACATGGTGAAAAATGACCACGTTAGAAAGTTCTTCAGCACTTCATCTCCTTCACAGCAACTTCAGACTTCAAGTAAGTTTAAAGAAGTTTAAAGACCTTTTTTTTAGTACTGATGTGCTGATGTGCATTTCATAAATGCCATTTGTAACTTCTGTTCACTGTTTTTAGATCCTGGCAACCCCTCCCTTTATAAAGTAGGAACTACGCTGGGAACATCTGGAAGGTGAAATACTTCTTTTGTTTATATTTGTTCTCATTAGTGGTAAAACCCCATTACATGGGTAATTATCTGTCTCCCATGGGGAGTTATTTGTGTCTACACTTTCATATTCATCTAGAATTCAGCTTCAAAAATAAAGGATCTAAAATGTAATTACCATCAGACCAAACTTTCTAACTTTCATTGTAACAGAGTCTCTTGTCATTAGCAGTTATGAGAGTCAGCAGTGGCTCCCTTGTTGCAAGAAATGTGTTCAGGGAAGAGATTAGGGAACACTTTTGACCAGATTATGTGGGAGATGAGGTCGGATGATTGCACTGTTCCTTCTGGCAGCAGAACCTGTGAACACCCATCCTGAGCAGCATTTCTCAAACTGTTTGGAGCTGTATCTACTAATTGGAATCAACAATGTTGCATGGTGGTGGATGATTTCTTTGTGATCTGCTGTTACTGGGTTAAGTCCTAATGGTCTCAGTCACATACTTAAAAGGAGCAATGATCATTGGAATTGTAGGCACAGATCTGGTCATTCCTAGTGTAAATTTTTGTGGACAAAGGGAGACTAGAGCATCTCTGAAAGGATTTTTTTTCTCTCAGCAACATGTTTGTTTCCTCATACAGCAGTAGTTTTCCTTTCAGAGGGAGGAAGGAAACTTCCAAGGGAGGTAGAATTCAGCCTTGGGAAAAGAAAGGAAGAAATTCTCTTGTGTTTCTTTAGGATTTACCAAAATCAGAACTCAGACCCTTGAGAAGCAATTTTAAGTTTCTCCAACAAAACCCAGAGCCCACCACAGAGCCAATATTGGGGGTTATTTAGCTACTTCCACGTCTGACACAATCTGCAGGATTGTTTTTGGGATTTTTTAGTTCTTTATAGTATTGCAAAGCTGAATCACAGCCACTCTCTCTAAACCTTTTTACATCACAGAGAGATTGCAGAACATCTATTATCTGCAATTGTAGAAGGAAACTTCAGCTTTAGCTGAAATAGGGTTGATTATTTTCTCTGAGTTGCACTAGTTTTATTGGACTGTTGAACAGCAAAGGCACAAATCTGGCAGGTTCTACCAGAAGTCCTGGAAGTGGTAGATTTGTGTGGCCATAGTGGCTGAGCTCCAGGTGTCACAGATTGAGCGTGTTAAAGCGAATGCTGTTATCTTTTGCAGACCCATATGTGGAGTGGCTGGCATTCAGTCTTCTCAGAACCACGTTCAGCACTCGGCTGCTGCTCCTGTTGCACTACCCCACTGTTCCCACGCGGGAGGTACCGGCTCTTCGCTGGCCTATCGCACCCAGATGGACACCTCTTCTTCACCCATGTTAATGTCTTCCAGTCCGCAGACCCCTCAGACGCAGGAGCAAAATGGGATCTTAGACTGGCTCAGGAAACTGCGGTTGCACAAGTACTACCCTGTCTTCAAACAGCTCACCATGGAGAAGGTAGGGCAGTAGCTCAAGAAAGGAGAGCCAGCTTTTAAATTGTGCTTAGGTTCTTTAGTGCAGAGAGAGAGGGTGCAAACATCTGCTTTGAGAATGGCAGCAGTCATTGGCAAATGCTGTGGAGGTTTGTGCTCTCTTGAAGCAATAATATTTGGATGAAAACCTTCTATTTTTGCTTTGTGCTGTGCCCAGGGCCTGGGCTGTTCAACAGCTGCGCCTGTTCCAGGATTCTTCACTGAATGTTGGAAGGTCCAACCTGCGTGCTGTGTCAGGAGCTCTGCTCAGGCTCCCTTTTCATCCCTTTGATGTGCTGTAGATTTGATTCTTATTTTTCAAATTGGAATAATTTTTTTCTTCATCCTGATTTATTTTTCACGAAAAGAATCAGGCATTCATGAGACAGCAGACGTGAACTTTAGTTAGCCTGTTGCTTACCTGCAAGTGAACATGAGGAGTTTGTTTTCTGCAGAAATTCTTGTGGAAAAATAATCACTTAGGTATTTTCATTGCAAGACTGATACATGATCCTTATGTGTGCTGGAATTTATCTAAATAGAATGTTTCTACAGCATGTACCCAGCTTCATCTCTAAAAATTCACATCCTCTGGCTATCTTTTAGCCTTGAACGCCCTCCAGTGGAGTAAGAGCTGTTGTGCCAGACCTAAACTGGGATGACTTTGTGTTGGTTCTAGGGTGTTCTGTGTGTTTAATTATGATCTGTTACTTGAGTCTTCTGATTTGACTTTTTTTGTTATGTCAGGGGAGATATGTAGTGGTTTTTTCTTTAATAAAGCAGCACAACAGTGCATATTTTAGTAAGTTTAAGCAAAGTGTATTCTCAGTACTTCACCGGCTTTCATTTTCATTCTGTTATGTCTGTATTTTATTTCTATAGTCTGTCAATATTGTGTTGTAAAATTTGATTGCTAAGTACACTTTCCAATTAAACTAAGATAGCTACACATTGGTTTCTGCATTATGCAGCTAGGAAAATGAGAGTGATTTTTTTAGAGATAAACAGATCCTTAAACCAGATGTATTTATAGCACAAAGTTCTATTTTAATATGCACACAAATTTATTCATCTTTCTTGTGAATACTTAATACAAACAGAGACCTGATGACATGTAATCTACAGATGTTCTTCCTTTCAGTCCCCCACACTTTTATTCTGCGGATGTTATCATTAAAGCTGGCGCGTTTCTTTCAATTAAGATATATTTTCAAAACAGCTTTCAAGCTATTTTTCAGAATCGATATTTCCTGAAATTGTAGATATTTCAAGCTGTAAAACTAAGCGTGTGTTTTTTCTTTACAAGTTTCTGAGTCTTACTGAGGAAGATCTGAATAAGTTTGAATCCCTCACCATGGGAGCAAAGAAGAAGCTCAAGACCCAGCTAGAGTTGGAGAAGTAAGTTGAGGGGGCTGTTGGCCTTTTAAGGTCACAAGATACTTCATGCCAGTTGTACAGTGATCTTTGCTTTCTAGACCATAAACCTACCAGACTTCCCACCTGTAAATAGGGATAATCCTTATCTCCCTTCCTTCACATTTGTGTTGGTTACTCTTACAATCTCTTGAAACAGGGGCTTAATAGTTAATCTTTAGTACTTAATGGTTTGCCGTTGTCTCTTCAGGGTTGTGGTTAGGACAACTGGATCTAAAGAAGTTGTTACCCTTGTTTGAAAAGGAACTGGCAACCCAGTTGTGACATAAGATGCAGTCACATTGACAGCTCTTTGGCTTTGGTGTGCATGGCTGGGTTTGGGACGCACTTACGTAGTGTGTGATAGAATTTAGTCACCATCTGGTGATGATTTACCTTGTGCAAATAAGAGCATTAGTTTTGTAATCAGATGGCAAATAGTCCAAATGTTACTTCTGGCAAGATCTATGGTCAGGATTGATGGGGTTTCCAAATGTTTCCAGTGTAACATTTGGTGTATTATTTAGTGGGCTTTGTCTGCTCCAGTTTCATTCAGAAATTGATTTATCTGTTGTTGTGCTTTAGCCACTTTCTGTTTCTTCCTACGTTCTTCATCTTTATAGAGAAAAATCAGAGAAACGGTGCCTAAACCCCACAACACCTTCTTCAGTTACCAGCAGCGGCGTGGCGAGGGTTCCCCCCACTACACACGTAGGGCCTATCCAGAGTATTCGTGGCAACCACGCTGCAGGTAAGAAAGGGGAGCAGCTGTGCTCTCAGCACCGAGTGTGTCTGTGTACAACAAGCAGCTCATTCTTACCCTGCTTTTTCTCCCAACTTGTCGTAAGCTTCATCTTCCAAACTGTCGTTGGGAGCAATCAAAAAGCCCAATTCCATTTAATAAAATGCAGTAAGTAGTTTCCTCTTCATGGCTTCCTGCGAATGGTCAATTGCACTCATCAGCAACTGTTATGCCCCCAGACTCCTTTTTCTTATCAATTAGAGTCTCTGTAAATCTCGAGCATCACCGTACATTAGATGGTGTCGTGAAACTATTGTAATTAGGTTCTGTCAGGTAGGTGTTACCACTCTTGTTGCATTTCCTTTATCTGCAGAGCTTCGAGTGGATGTGGATCAGCCAGCCCACCCCCTGCCCCGGGAAGGCAGCTCTTCTGAGTACTCCAGCTCCTCTTCCAGCCCCATGGGGATCCAGACAAGGGAAGAGAGCTCGGACAGCGCTGAGGAGAATGAGAGACGTAAGCAGAAACAGCTGAAGAGGTTGCCTGTGTTGCCCAGCTCTGTCTAGTGAAGCAGTAGTACTGATGGATGTTTCTCTCCATAGGTTTAGAGATTCACTTAGATGGCTCAGAAAAGGAGAAGCCAGTGATGTTACTGAATCATTTCACTTCAAGCTCTGCCAGGCCCACGGCTCAGGTCTTACCAGTGCAAAACGATGCAGGCTCCAATCCGTCCGGCCACCACACGCTGCCAATGCAAATGATGTCAGCGGCCTCTACCCATATCACCCCCATTCGAATGCTAAATTCAGTGCATAAGTCAGAGCGCGGCAATGCAGACATGAAGCTACTTTCATCGTCTATGCACTCTCTTTTATCTTTAGAGGAAAGAAATAAAGTTTCTCCTGGACCTAGGGGCAGCATTAAAATGGAAAAGAGCTTTGGAAATGCAGTGGTGGATGTCATGTCTCCATCTTCTTCTCACCAGCCCTTGCAAGTGCTGTCAGGGGCTGCTGAGAACAGCTCACCCACATCTACTATTAACTTTGGTCCTCGAACCAAAGTGGTTCATGCTTCAACTCTGGACAGAGTGATTAAAACAGCTCAGCAGCCGGGATTGATAGTAGAAACGAGTACTGCTGCCACTGTAACATCCAGCACAGTCTTCCATGTGGCTCGTCCACCCATCAAACTCCTGGTGTCTTCGTCTCTTCCTACTGATTCAGCCATTGCCGGTCAGACTTCCTGCTCCAGTAATATGCAAATAACGGTGTCCCCTGCAATAATAAATCCCCGGACTGCTCTGTATACAGCCAACACCAAAGTTGCCTTTTCTGCGATGAGCAGCGTGCCAGTGGCGCCCATGCAAGGCAGCTTCTGCGCCAACAGTAACTCGGCCTCCTCCAGCAGCCACCCCTCCACATCATTCGCAACCATGGCAAACCTGCCCAGCTGCCCTGCTCCCAGCTCCAGCCCCACGCTCTCCTCTGTTGCTGACAACAACTTCTACAGTAGCAGTAGCAGCAGCAGCAGCAGCAGCAGCAGCAGCAGCAGCGGATCCGCAGGGAGCGTCCCGGTACCAAACCAGAACCATCATCACCATCACCACCAGCAGCAGCAGCCGCAGCCACCCGGATGCATGGTGTGCAGCTCCTGCGGGTGCAGCGGGAACTGCGGCTCCAGCGGTATGACCGTCAGCTACGCCAACTATTTTCAGCACCCGTTTTCAGGACCGTCTATGTTTACTTTCCCATTTCTGCCCTTCAACCCTTTGTGTAGCAACGGCTACATCAACACGCAGCAGTACAACAGCAGCACGACGTTCCCTGTGGTCCACACTGCTTACAACAGCGGCATAGCGCCAGACTCTGTAATGACTGGGCAGTCAACGTTTGCGGTACCGCCCATGCAGAACTTTATGGCGGGGACGGCAGGGGTGTATCAGGCACAGGGAATGATGGGCAACACCAATGGTTCGAGTCACAAAAAAAACGGGAATCTCTCCTGTTACAACTGCGGGGCCAGCGGGCACAGAGCTCAGGACTGCAAACAGCCACCGATGGATTTCAATCGACAAGGTAAAAGCACCAGAGGGACCAGTGTGGGACAGGGCTTACACATGGAGGGGGATAGCTGTGGACCCCAGGGCAGGAGTGAGTCTGATGGCCAGTCATTTCTGACTTACCTAAGAAATTCATGTTCTCAGAAACTGGTGGGATTGAGCTATATTGGCAAAAGTCGAAGCTTATTTTTGTGCAGAGCCAGCAAGAGAACCGTTAGGCCCAGTGCTCTGCGGGGCTCGCACTGGTTTATAGAAGGGGAGGAAGAAGCTGCTGTGGACAGGTTGAAGCAGAGTCATTGCTGCTTACACCTTGTTGTCCACAACAGGGTGTTTCCTGGGGCTCTGAATTGAGTTTTGTTCTCTTTGACATCTTTTCAATGAGGTAATTGGTAAGTTTGCAGATGACACCAAGTTGGGTGGGAGCGTTGGTCTGATTGAAGGCCAGGAGGCTCTACAGAGGGATATGGACAGGCTGGATCAATGGGCAAAGGCCAAGGTCCCAGGTTCAGAAAACCCAAAGTGCCAGGTCCTGCACGTTGGACCACAACATCACAATGCAATGCTCCAGGATGGGGAAAGAGTGGCTGGAAACTGCCTGGGGAAAGGGATCTGGGGGTGTTGGTTATAAACAGTTGAAGATGAGCAAGCATGAGCCCAGGTGGCCCAGAAGACCAGCAAGGCAAGGCAGAGATTGTCCCTTATACTGGACAGTGGTGAGGCCACACCTCAAGTACTGGGTTCAGTTTTGGGTCCTTACTCAAGAAGGACACTGAAGTGCTGGAGTGTGTCTAGAGAAGGGCAGCAAAACTGGTGAAGGGTCTGGAGCACAAGTGCTCTGAGGAGCAGCTGAGGGAACTGGGGAGGTTCAGCCTGGAGAAAAGGAGGTTCAGGAGAGACATTCTCACTCTCTACAACTCCTTGGAGGGAGGTAGAACCAAGGAGGGCAACAGCCTGTTCTCCCAAGTAACATGAAACAGGACAAGAGGAAACAGGCTCAAGTTGTGCCAGGAAAGGTTTAGGCAGGATATTAGGAATATTTCTTCCCCAAAAGGGTTGTCAAGCTCTGGAAGAGGCTTCCCAGTCTCCATCTCTGGAGGGATTGAAAAGCCATGGAGATGTGGTGCTGGGGGATAGGGGTTAGTGGTGACATGGCAGTGCTGGGTTGAACTTAAAGGCCTTTTCCAGCCAAAATGATTCTGTGCTCTGTGGTTACAAGTGAAGTTGCCCTGAAAACTGACAAACTAAACAACTCTGTTCCCTCTTTGCCTTCGTCTCCAAAACAGGAACCTGAATGAAGAATTCCTGTTCGAACAATCTTGAAGGTCCCGTGTTTGCTGCTGTATTACTGTGCAGGGCACGTTGCTTACACAGTTACAGCATGAGCTTCTCTGGGAGAGAACTGAAATCCTTCATTCTGAGCTGGAAACAACTGAGAAATATGCCCTTTACCAGGAGCACTTTCTCATCCCAATTTGCTTTTTCATTCTGATTGACATCTTGTTTGGAGATAATTTGCATGTGGTATAGGCTCAAAAAATTAAACAGGAACTTTTAACTGGAGTGAACAGCGCTGAGGTCTGATACTTTACATCAAGAACTGCCTACAGCATCTGTCTGTACCCCTTTCTATACAGTGCAGACACAGTTACTATAAATTAACCAGTGCCTGGGACTGAGGCAGCAATTTACAGTAGTGTTAAAGCAGTGCTAATTAGAGGAGGGTTTGTCATTGATATTTTGACCAGTGGGGAAGAAGTGATGCTGCCTAGTCAGTCCTAGCTGGGAGAACATCAGAGCCACAGTTGGTCTTTGTAAGCTGAATTTCACTTCATTAATGAAATTTCCATTTCAATTACTCCAAATGAATTTTTCCAGCCCTAAAACTGCGTAAAAAAAACTCTGCTTGGATTTTTGCCTCTGCAAGCCGCTGGTACCTGCAGTACTGCAACAAGTTGCTTTAGAACATTCTGAGACATTACAGATGCAAAAAAAAGGTTGATGTTTAATTCTTCTATTTCCTCTCCCACAGGTACGTTTAGGCTGAAGTATGCTCCTCCCTCTGAAAGTATTGACTCCACAGACTGACATTTTATCTGGCAAGAAAATACTGTAAGCCATGGAGATAAAAGGAGATTGAAACACAAAACTGAGACGTCCAGTTGCTGTTAAGCTTAATGTATTTTTTAATCCAAAGGTGCTTTACTTTATTAGACTAGGTAGAAAATCTAGCTTAGGGGTGCATCAAACCCATTTTTGATTGCCAAATTCAAGCTTGGATCTTGTTGTTGGAACTTCTGACCGCGTGTCATAGGACCGATGCGGACTGGGTGGATGGTGGAGCTGGCCAAGCTGCATTTTCTGTTGCAAGTACAACATGCGACAAACTTTTTCTTGCTGGAGAATGTTGCCATCTGTGGACTTTCTAAGGTGAAACATCTCACTCCAGGCAGCTACATTCTGGAGGTGGAAGCTGGAGGCTGAAGGTAGGAGTGGCCGTTCGCCAGAAGGACTTTGGCACCCCTGGGCTAGGTAAAATGTCTACTTTTTTTCAAAAGTGATCAGGCACTAATCTCTGGGATTTTTAAGGATTGCACTACAGAAGAATGTAAAACTCCTCAAGCTTTCTGCACTTTGAGCAGACAGTGTCACTCTGAGACCAGTGCAAGAGGCAAAGAAGTTCCAACTTTTAAAAATTGGCACCAGCAGGTTACGGGACTTAAACTCCACAATAAAATCTTAAGTCAGTCTCTCCTTCCCCTTCCAAAAGAACACACACGGCAGTTTCGGTTCCTTCTGGAAACAACCTTGTGCTTCGTTGTCTCACTTGCTACTAGATAATGCTGGGTTCCCAGCAGTGGAATAAACTTAGTTTCCAAGGGTCCAAGTCCCAGAGACTCCAGAGTCATAAAGGCTTCAAGGATATTTTTCCTGTCATACACAACCGTTATGTCCTGTTACTGTATATAGGTCTCTTTCACAGAAACCTTATTATTCTGCTTTTGTAAATGAATTTTAAACCATCCTAAAACAACAGAAAGAAAAGAACTCTGGCAGCAGAGTTTGTAAGCTTTTGCTTTACTTTATATAAAAAAAAAACCCAACCCTTGACTCCTACCCTAAGGCTTTTGCTACAGGATTCAGAAGTGGTAGAAGTCAAACACATGTAAAAGGTAGTAAACTTCATTATTGTCAAGACTTTGAAGGATTTCTTGTCAGCCTCCTTTGTTGCAGTAGATTGTAGATGACTAGCTTTGGTGTTAACTACTTAGCGTACATCATTTGTGGGTGACAAATCTAAGTTAGGACTTGAGAGGAAGCCAAACAAACCTTGAACTGCTAATTTGAAAGAGTTTGGTCCTGTCTGGTTGAAAGAAGATGCTAATCCTCACGGCTCACCCAAGGAATCTGACGGCATTAGAGGGGTGAGGCCTTCTCTTTAAAATGTCTGACATAGGGATGTTTGCATACTGTAATTTGGAGGACACCTTTAAAGTCTGAAGCCTTGTTTACACTTGGAGGTATTTCTCACACCAGTTTAAGCCACAGCAGGATGAACAGGATTTGTAGTGGCACGGTTGACTTTGCCTGTGAAGTGAGGGAAGTCGTACCAGAGGAGGAGGTTTGGAAGTGGCGCAGAGCTGCCCCGAGAAGGTAGAGCCTTAGCGGTGAAACCTCAGTCTGAGGCGGTGACGCAGTAGCTTGACAGTCAAGACCTTCCTGGACCGTCTTCTTAGGAAAGGAACACCCTGGGCCATCTTTTAGCCCCATTTTCAGTCACCAACCTTGCTGAAGAGACACAGTGACAGGAGATGGCCAGAAGCCAAAGAGGGTCCAGGTAGCTCACAGCAGATTTGGCTTTGTGGAAACCAGAATATAAATTCATGTAACGTTTGGGTTGAAAACAAAAACCCCAGAAAAATCAGTTTTTTATTCCTATGCAATGAAAACTAAATCGGATCTGCGTATTCCCAGCTCGCGCTACCTGCGGTACCGCACACACCGTCGGCTCTGCCTGCCTCAGAGGAGCTTTTCTGTGCTCTAATGAACAACCTTCAGACCTGCAACACTAAAGTGATGAAAACTGACAATGCAATTAACTTTGCCTTAATGAGCTTGAGACAATGGTAGGAACAATCTGTCATACTGTGTTACGCTGAAGGGAACGTGCAGTTTTCAGTGACGATGTTTACTTCGAGGGTCTCTCTAGTGGCCTGGAACATGTGCTGAAAGCCAAACCTTAACATTTTTTTTTTTTTAATTTTTAATTAGTTGTTTTTCCACTTTTTTTAAGCAGTATTTTAAAACTGAGTTGTCTTTAAATAAACTGTATCTTGACACAAACGCGAGGGTTAAAAAACTCTCTTGAAAGAGCAAAAATCAACAGCAAAAAAGGAAAAAAAAAAAATCTGTCATTTCCGTAGCGGTTGCGTTTTGTTTGGACGCCCAAGGCTGGGCACACGAGTCTCGTCTAATGTTCATCACAGAGTCAAAAGCGTAACAAAAGGACTGTGAAACGGAACTTCTGCCCGGCAAACTGTTCCATTCCTTTCTTCATAGCTTTCTTTGGGATCGTTTCCTTTGTGTAAAGTTAAGGCTGATGTTTCTTCAAGTGGCTTACGTGTATTTTTAGGTAACGTTTCTACATGGTGAAGTCTGGTTTTAGAGTAAGTTTGAGTTCAGACGCCTTGAGTACCTTAAAACAACACGAGTGTAACAGAAATGTCAGATGAGTCGGCAACAACGGCAGAGCCTTCCCTCGGTCTGAGCGAGTCGCGGCTTTGGATCCACTCGTGAGCGCTGCCCACTTTGTACCACGAACAGCCCAAGTTGGTAAGTCTGAACAGAGCACTTTAGCTCCACAAAATAATGCTTAAATCTGTTCTTCAAAGGCACAAACCCATCTCTCCCCGCCCCGAAAACTGAGGCAGCTTGGTTTAGAACAGCAGTTCCAGCTTCACTGGCTGAAAGAACCAGTTCTTGCAACCTGTTTTTAAACCCTGAAAGGTGGAGATTTCAAAGTTGCTGTCTATCGTAGAATCATAGAATGGTTTGGGTTGGAAGGGATCTTAAAAATCGTCTCGTTCTAACCCCCCTGCTGTGGGGGTTGCTCAGACACATCCAGTGATTTGTCCAAAAAGGATTAGTTCCACCAATTGATCTCTCTGCGGCATAGAAGTGTTTTTAAGTGTGGGACAGAAGGGGAATCCCAGGTCATCTCCCTGCAGGGCAGAGAAAAGTTAGTGGTGAGCCTGCCCTTGGGAGAGCGAGCGACATGCTGGGCAGTCACAGCAGTGTTTTCCATTTGGGAGCGCTGGTGATGGAAATACTCAAAACAGGATGGAATTTTCAGCAAACTCCTCCTAGCGCTGGCAGTCGGCAAATTAAGCATTAACAACCATGCCAGGCTCGAGCTGAACAGCGCGAGAGCAAAGAGGGAAACCTCCTTTTAGCAAGTGAGGTATTGATCAGAGGGTTCTACAATACTTTTCCTTAAATAAATTGTCATATACTGCTTCCTGTGAAATGTTCATACCATGGCCATTAAATCCTGGCAAATTAAGCACCAGTCTTCCAAAAACAACGGTCTAACACAAGACCTTTACTGTTACCCAGAGTGCTGCTTCACACTCTTTCTCGCTGGCTAGTTTCAGGGTGAAGGTACACAAACACTGAGCGTAGTCTGTGGTGTTTGGCAGAGCAGCACTCCTCCCCCAAAATAAAACCGACATCATCCGAAAGCCCCATCTGTGTATGGGGTAGTTCTTTGTTTATTGGAGGACACGGACAGTCTGAGCTGTCAATTCAGGGTAGTCTAGGACACTTGGTGAATGAGGTAGGTATGGGCAAACCTGGGCAGAAATCCGTGGAACCCAGCACTCCAAGAGCCTAGAACAAAACACTGTTGCTGGTGGAGGCCCCCACCGCCATCTCCTATAATAAACCCTTGGAACTACCCATTTGCTCCCTTGAATTTTCCTTCTGGAAGCAAAAACCGTGTTAGTACTGAAGCAGAAAGTAAATCCTGTGTGTTTTCAAGTGCAGATTAACAGCTTCTCTTGGACATAACTTTCCACTAGGAATGAAGGAAACTCCTGCTCCCATTTGAGCCATTTCTTTTACTTCGGTCAATTCTAGTATTACAAATTGTGCATGTAACTTTATAAATATTTTAAATAGTTTTGTAAATATTTAATATTCAGCTAATTTGATTTTGAATTGTAAATGTCAAGTATTCTGGTATTGGGATTTTTATGTTTTATTATACTTTGTTAAAAGTAAAATTGTACATTTTTAGAATGTTTTTATCTGAGTAAATTTAATGTATGGAAAATAAAGAGTTAAACAGAATCCCTTCCTTGTACTAATTCAAAGGAATACTTCTTTAGCTACAAGGGGGCTCCTCCAGCTTGGCAGTTACCAGAGACTTGTGGCTTTTAATTCCTTGTTTTTCTGTTGCTGTCTCTCCACCCACAGACATCTGCTCATGAACCACAGATCTAGTGCAGTGCTCCCAGTCACTCTCCTCTCTCCCACTCAGCTCCAGGCTGAGCCAAGGACCCCAGAGGTGATCAGGCAGGGTTTGTGCTTGATGCCACCTCAGCTTGGCCTGCACACTGTAATTCACCAGAGCGTTAGGACGCTGGAGCCATGAGGTTGGTGGCGCAGCAGCAGAAACAAAAGCAGGATACAGAAACCCAGTCTGTAACCAATCCAGAGATTGTTCTACGGGGTGATTATACCCAAAATTACGCCTCCTGGAGTGTGGTGGCTGCGAGTTGATGATGAGTCTCAGAGGGCTCAGTACAAGTACCCAGTTGTCAGCAGGACCTAGTTCACCACCACCTGTGTCCTGAGGCAGGGGAGCAGCCCCTCTGTGCCCTTCCCTCCAGAGACTGGGTTT
Organism: Phoeniculus purpureus; assembly: GCA_028565055.1. Taxonomy (NCBI): domain Eukaryota; kingdom Metazoa; phylum Chordata; class Aves; order Bucerotiformes; family Phoeniculidae; genus Phoeniculus; species Phoeniculus purpureus. The sequence continues at coordinate 14,309 of JAOXOE010018844.1, forward strand.
AAAGAAGGTGCCCTGAAATAACCACAGGAGCTGCAGTTAAGTCGGGATGTAATCCATCCGTATCAGCACTGTATTAATTTTAAAAAAGCAACATTTGTACAGGAGTATCAGTCAATCACGTAATTACAAGTATGGGCTGTCAGTCATGAGTTAAACAATTTCTTACACAAACAAAACTAAACATAGAACAAGCTGCGTTTAAAAGTTTACACTGGAGTAAAAACCACAAAGAACAATAAAAAAAATCGGAAGGAAGCGTGGTGAACGAGATGCATGCAAAGAGGTGTAGGCAGGTACAAATCGTACACCTTGCTGAGCTAGAGTGCCAAGACGCAGTAGTATTGCTTCTTTTTCCCCCCGATACAGTGAGTGAGCTTCCAGTAACAGATGCAGTTAGTTAAGAGACACACAATATACACGAGTAATCTCATCCCGCTACACTTCACTTAACGACTCTAGAGCAGTACACAGGTCCTATGAGATACCTTTCCTCTGCACAGGCTGCCTCCCTCACACCACAGGAACACCGGGTGCTTCCCAACCTCACACGAGTGGCAGCAGCGATGGAAACATGGAATAATCATCATTTGTTCATCAGTGCTCAGACAGCGTCTCCTGGACATGAGCTGCTTCTCCCCGACCCTCCCCGCAGTGGTAAGGTGCAGAACAAGTGATAGACCGGTTGGGCAGTGCAGGTTGGTAATTCCAGTGGCATGTCCAAGTCCAGTGGTCGGTGTGTACAGCAAAGCTGTTTGCCTGCTCATGCCAGAGGGCTCAAATGCACCCGCCCTGCTGAGCAGATGGAGATGGCAAGTGACAGACATGGGCACTGCTCGCCTCTTGGATTGCACCAGCCTGCTCGGTTCTGCAGATCCAACAGCCCTGGGTGCTGGCAGTGGGTCCCTCCACGACCTTCTCCCAGCAGCCAGGGAAGGGAAGCACAGCCCTCCAGGCTAAGGGGGGTGATCGTTTGGAAGCGAGCTCACAGGAACAAGTGTTTGACACAGGGATTGGAAATTCTTAATGTGACTTGACTTTATTTCAACATTACCTGTCCAGGTGTGTATTTTACACTTAAACACTTCCTAAAACTACAGTAAAGCTGTGGTGTTTGGTATGAGTATTTCAGAAAGCAGCACTGCTCCTAAGAGTGCAGTGCCACAATAAAACGGAGACAGAAAGAGTTGTACTCCCCCAGCTCACCCCAAGCACTTGCCTTAACTCACTGCAGCACCGACACGAGTCTCATTGAGCTGCAGAAGACAAGGCTCTGCTTTGGAACGTTAAAACATCTTTGCTCTCAGGAGAAGCCTTCCCATTTTATTTAAAAAAAAAAAAAAAGGAAAAAACCTTTAAGGAACCACAGGGAGATTTGCAGAAAACTGTCACACAAAAACCACTTTAGCTCCTCCCTGGTGCCTGTTTGCTTGTTAAAAGTCAATCAAGAGTGCCTTTATCTGCAATCGTCACATGCACAACTGGGTTCCTCGTCACAGAGTCCAGAGATGTAAATGTGCCTGTGTGGAATATTACAGCAGGTTTCAAAGCTGGAGGTGCTCGTCTGTACTGTTTAATAGTCACAAACAAGGCAAGGTAAGATGAGACGCCTGCTAAAGCGAGACTATGCTAAGTACTGAGAGCGTAGGTGACATCCATTTCTTTCCCTGGGGTGTGTGTGTGGGGAAGAGTGGGGGTGACGGCCAAGGGCAAACCAAAATCCTAGGCTAGAAGCCGCTTGTGTATCTTAGACGGAAGATTTGGCTCCAAAAGTCTCCTGAGAGGCATACACCATGTACAGGAAGCCATCCTCATCCTTCTCGCTCTCGTACACCTCGGATATGGGTGTGGAAACGCTCACCATGCTGTGTCCGTTCACCAGCAGGAAGAACGCCTGGTTGGAGTTCAGCTGCAGGCGTCGCCTGTTGGGGGGAAGGAGTTTGACATAGATGACTCTGCATTCCCACACATCCACAAAGGACAAGGTAGCTAAACAAGTCCTCCCCCACTGACAGCACTAAGATGGTTGTCCCCCCCAGAGACAACCTGCCCCTGGAGAAGGCTTTTCATTCCCACTGCAAGGCAAAGTCCAGCAGACACAGCCACTGGCAGAAGCCCTTCTTTCACTGGAAAAGTCATGCTCTAGGAAGGCATTAAACTGATGTAGAAAGGAAGAGGTTCTCCTCGCTAGGACAATCCCTGCACAACCAGCACACACATGAGGTCTTGCAGGACCTTGGCCTCTCAGCTCGACAGTGTCCCACTGGGAACACAAACCCAGGCTGACCTCAAGAGACCCCTGTGAAGACTGGGAGGGAGGACATACAGAGCTTCTGCATGAATGCCGTCGGACTTCTACACTCACTTTATCACCAGCTCTGTGACAGCCAGTGTTTAACCTTTGGAGCATCTTGCACCCTCCATGCCTCCCTCAGAGGAGAAGGGAGGGCAGAGAGTAACAGACCTCACAGCCTGCATGGGACAGTAATTGCTAACTTTGGGGTTTCTCTAGGATCGTTCACTGTGGTTGAGGAGAAACAGGCCCATAAGCTGCCTTCTGGGAAGCAGATTTGCAGAGAGGAGTGCTCTGACTACCTCATAAACCAAGTTAGCAAGAGAAGCTCAGGTATGTGAAGATGGAACACAAGAACAAAGGAATGAAATGGATCAGAAGATATTCCTGCCACTTGCATTCACTGCTGAGGGGCAGCAGCAGCTGGAAACAAGGATTTCTCTAGCCTCCAGCCACAGCTCTAATTCAAAAACCAAGCTCTAATCACTCTGGAGACAGCAGGAGCATTCTGAGGGTTGGGAAGGACAGGACCTAGTTCAGCTGGTACCAAGACACTGTTAACAAAGAAGCCAAAGAAAAATCTAGTTCCTGCTTATAAAACCCTGTCTCACCTTCCATCTCACTTTCCTTCTCATGTCAGAGCTGGGATTTGCTTGCAATGGGTATTGTACAAGCCCCAGAGGCAGGGAATTGTTTAGACACGCGGGGCAACTCTCAGGTCTTACTGGCCTCCACAAACCAGCTTCCTGCTACACCATAACTAACAAAAAGCTAACTGTGGTTTGCTGCTCACTTCCAAGTTTACCACTTAAGAGCTCTTCCTAATCAGATAATTCTCGCAAGCCAGGAGAAATGCACTTCTAGCAAAACTTCTGACCACAATTCAGACCACAGCTACTTCCCCTCTGCCTTTTGTATAAGCAAAGCTTGAGCATCAGGGTGGAGCAGCAGTCAAGCCACAGCCTGTGGGACCAAAAGACTCTGGTCTGAACGTGTGGTTTTCAGGCATCACTGAGGGAAACCTCATGTCATGACCAAAGGATGCCAACATCAACCCTAAGTGTCAGCTCAGTGCTCTGGCTGGGAGCCCAAACTTGGCCTCCAGTGAGCACGGAAAGGCACTGGGCACTCCAGGAAGGACTCCCTGGTAGAACATGGAGCAGGAATCCTAAAACAGCCAAGCAGGCAGCACCAGAGCCCTGGGCCAGAAGCACCCAAATGAGAGAAGGAGTCACGGCCCCAGAATGCCCCACTACACCTCTGAGAAGTAGCTATTTCTCTTGAAGCACACTTAACAGCTCAGCTTGTTCCAGGGGGATTGTTTTCCCAGCAAAGCCAAAGGAAAAGCATCTTCTCAGGAATCTGTCCTAGTGATGGAACTAAGTGCCTGTCAAATGAATTTTCCGTTTAAAGAGCTCTCGAATGCACGAGTTGGGGAATTCACAAAGGACTGGAGTCGGGATGAAGCAGCTTACACTGAAGTCACAGCATACTACCTGATAATTTTGATGAGCTCGCTCATGTTGACATGATCTGGCACCAGGAACTTGGTCTTATCCAAAACTGGCAGCTGCTTCTCTCCCTTGTACCTTTCAATGATCACCTGTAGAAGAAAGACAAAGAGAAAGGAGCAGAAGATGTGAAAGGCAGAAGTGGTGCCTGATGCCGTCCCTTCTCTGTTTTAAACAAAGTACAAGCATTTACACTCAGCTCCAGTTCCCTCCATTTGTGACTGCAGGAACCTGCAAAGGAATAATTATCGTTATCTTCACAAGCTCCTCTTGTTCTGTCTGCAAGTCCCTGCACGAAGGGGTAACGAAGAGGGATTTAACAGCTTCAGTGCAGTTTTAGAACAGCTCATTTGCTGGAATCATTTAATCTGGCACCAAATTACCCAGCAACAAGGAAACCCAAGAAAAGATACAGCACATTTCCCTCAAACACATCACAGGGGCTGACAAGGAGCTTGGGCTGCTCTGCAAACTCAAGCAGTTTTCAGTAGAATTTCTCCAGTTTCAGGCTTTCTCTTTCTAAGAACAAGACCTCCAGGGCAGTGAGCTGTTCCAGTCACCTTCCACAGTTACTCTAATACACAAGAGAAAGCTGCTGTCACAGGGTATAAAGCCTCAATGGGGAGATTTTCCTCCTCCTTAATCTCAAGCCATGCTTAGGAACCAGTAATTCTGTCTAGATTGTTATGTAGTGACTACGTAATTCACAAGGAAACTGCAGATTGGCCAACCGAAGTAGCACCCTGCCCAGCAACTGTAAATAGTTCCTGCTTGTAAGAAATGATCTCAGAATTCGTGCGCTCCCATCTCCACAGCCACATGGGTTTTGTTGTTCTTAAAACCAACGGTAGCTATGTGACACCATCCACTTGGACTGTTTCCATGCTCACGGGGTCTGCCTGCGTTGATATGCACAAGTTGTACAGGTGAAGAGATACTGAGCCGGTTTAATTCTATCAGAGACAGACCTTCCTACACCAGCTTAAATACATGCTGTCTCACTCTGGCAAAAAAATACAACACTTTTTTTAAAACAGCAGAGCAATCAATAGATAATATTCCCAACAGGAAAATGAAGGCTGCTGACAGCACAGGAGCATGACATCGCCATCCTGTCTCACCCAGAACTGCTAACAGTAACAACAAGGCAGTGGCTCAAGTTAGAACATGGACAGGCAACCACAGCAGCTTCCAAAATCTGAAAGTTGATGTCACTGCATCTTCAGCAAGTTGCTCAGGTGCCTCTGAATTTTCACCAGTTCACAGCTGACTTAAAACAGGAGCTTGGCTGTAAATCAGTCTGTGGTCACAGAGCTTGGGAACTGTGGCTAAGAGTCACAGCAAAAGGTGGGTGAACACCCAGCCTTCTGTCAGCAAAAGGATTTGTTAGGAAGGACCTTCTAAAGTCAGAAAATCTCTGCTATAAAATATTACTGGTTCCCACACCCAACAGCATTGTGAAACAGCAGCAGTAGTTTCAAAATTAAGTAGTTTAAGGCTAAAGGAAAACTGAAAACCTTTCAGTTTGTTTGACATGGAGGCAACAACTGTTTCTGTTAGTGAACTTGCACTGGAGCTGCAGGCAGTTTTCAAGCACTTTGTTCACAGCAGAATGTCTCCTCCTCAGGATCACCAATTCATCACTGAGAAACAGAGGCTGAGGAATCCGATGAAGTTCTCTCTGAACACGATCCCTGCCTTTCATGTCCTAACCTTGGAGGTGCCATAAATAAAAGAAAACTCAAAACTCAGGCAGTGTCTGGAGCTGAACAGCTGAAGAAGAGTGATAGGGTGAGGGCTGATCGCCTCTCTGCAGTGAGGAGGAAGGTTCTGACAGGCAAGCAGCATCTCTAGAGACCTCAAGCCCATTTCCTGGAAGGCAAGTGTTTGTCTTCCTCAGCATAGACTGTCGATGAAAGGCTTATCTGCATCCATATTAGTGCACTAGTGCCTATTCTTCTTGGCTAACCTCTGCAGGCTCTTGTGTGAAGAAATACACAGAGATGAGAAGAGATGAACACTCAGAAGAATCTCAAGGCTCAGCCAGGTTGTGGTTCTCTTGAAGGTTCAGTTCACAGGAAACCCAGTTTCCTCCAGTCCCCAGCTGGCACCTTGCTCTGCCACTGACTGCTGGTTACTCGCTTGAGAAGGTTTCTGAAATCCAGGCTGAATGACCTTTAATGGCCAAATTTTAATTTGGTGTCACCAGGACAGCTCTTTTATAGGTTTCTGACTACTAGAAAGGCCGTCAGACCAGAAATTGAAGTGAAAAATAACAAGATCTAGACTTACTGGTATCTTAGTGGGATGCTGATCTCGAATCAGTCGAACATCTTCCACTCTTTGTTCTGCAAAAGATGAAAGAAAAGTCTGTTCAAACATCCACACCGAATGCTGTTACTGCCTGACTTCACCACCGAAGAGAGTGACTGCATGTTAGCAAAAGGCAGACCCAGGCAAACAGTTTTCAAATGGGACAGCACTGTCATGGGTAAAACCTCTCCTCTGGCAAGCGACTGCTCTCTAAATCAAGGTGACAAGCGCTGCCCGCACACCGCCTGCCACTCCTAGAAAGCGTTAAAGGAGAGAGTGCCCTCCCCACCCACCCCACTCTTTTTCTGCCTACTAAAGCAGATGTTTCGCCTCATAAAATTTGTGGCATGCACTACAGTTAGTGACTAAATATCCTGTACTATTTCTGCGTGATCCCAGAAAAGGAAGTTGTCAACAATTACTTGAGACCCAGGAGCAGCCGAGGCCTGGTGGCAGCATCAGCTTTCGCTGTGCGTTCTAGCATTACCCAGTTACCGTTCTCTGTTTTGATTATGCCGCACCCATTGTTGCAGAGGCTGGTGGCAGGTTCTTGTGTAGCTTGGCATTTCCCTGCTCTCTGTGCCCGTTTGCAGGATAAAGTTCACCTCTCCGCAGACATCAATATTAATAGCACAGATATTATAAACCGGGCTAAAGTACATGCCAAAGTAAATAGGCACAGTTGCATCTGCTTATTCCCTGCCTACTTTCAGATTCAGTGAACTCAATTTTAATCTCTCTGGTTCTTTTCAGTGGGCCAGGGCTTTCCAAGCCATCTCCACTTCATAAACACCTCTGGGAGAGGAGATTTAGTGTTGCAACCCACTGTTGGTCTGCTAATACCCTGACCTGTCCCATCACTCAGCAATAACATCACTCAGCTTCCTATTAGTCCAGTTTGCGCACGTGAGATACATCTGCGAGCCCAGTAAGGAAATGCAACTCACGTGAATCACTGTTTTAAACGGGAGGTGAATCAAACAGAACTAAGGTAAGGAGAATGCAAAGCCTTCACCTGACCAAGGACCTGAAAGCCAACCTGCTTCATGTCCCTCAGGCCAAGCCACACTCCCACAGACCAGCATTAACATTTCAAGGGCAAAGATACCACCTCATTAAAACACTTTTCAAGAGTGCCCAGAAACACATGAGATAGGGAGAGTAAATGAGACCAACCGTTGACATAGTGAGCACTGAGAGGTTTGACTAAGTTTCGACTGAAGTAGGTTTGTTCACAGTGCGAACCCCCTGGAGCAGAAGCAGCACAAACAGGACATTGAGATTACTGTGTGTGGCGTGTTCAAAACTAGGCTTCAGCCAGCCACAGATAAACACTCTGCTCTGACGACATTAGTCGCAGTGGCAACTGCTTGGCTTCCATCCTAGCTGAACTTAATACCTACAGCAGAGACTGCTGACAGGCGATGGGGTCAACAACAGTTTTGGAAGACTCCAAGAAAAGGGGCTGCTTCGATGCAGACTATTAGACCCAAATTCCCTCTTTGCTTCCACACGGGGAACAGCTCTTGTTTAACAGAGCAGCAGAGGCGAGGGTGGGCACACCAGGAAGCTCTTGAGTTTTAACCCAAAGGCACAAGGAGAAGAAAATCTGGATCAACGACTTCCACCGATTCCACCTCACGTACGGGGGTCTTACAGCTCCCACAGAAATAGGTTACGCTGCCAGTTCTCGTTACCCTCCGAGCGTGTCGGCTCACCTCAACCCCACACACCGAGCTCTGACCGCCCTGAGCCCATCCCAGGCGCAGAAACAAGCGCTGGCACCGCTCTGCCGAGGCTGCTCCTTCTAGAAGGAGCCTAATCTCATTTCCCAGCATCATTACACAGCCTTTCCCCATGGCCGGCTGGTTCCCAGCACCGCACGGCGGCAGGGAACATCCACCCAGCGAGCTGGGTAGCCAATTCCTCGCCCCGCGCCAAGCGCCGGCCTGCCCGGGGAGGTCGGCGGTCCCGTCCGCAGCCGAGGGCGGACCCTGGGCACAGCCGGGCCCGGGACAGGCCCAGCTCCTGCCGCACCGCCGCTGCTGGCCCCGGGAGCTCTGCGGGGGATAACGGGCGATGGGGGAGCGATGTGCCCCCCAACCCCGCCACAGTCGCTCTGTCAGGGCACCACCGCCAGCACCAGCCGTCTCGGGCCGGGACCCTCCGCGGTCTCTGTCGAGATCCACCCCCCCACCATCCTCGATTTCCCCCCCGCGCCAACCCCGCCGCCGCCGCCGCCGCCCCGTACCGCCCAGGCCCCGCACTGTCCGTGACAGCCACTGGGTCCCTGGCGCCGTCCGCCCCCAGCCGGGACCCTTCCCCGGAGCTTACCGAAGGTGCGGCGCTGCTTGAAGCTCTTCGTTTTTGCTTTTCCACTGCTTTTATAAATTGAGCTCATAGCGTGACCAAAACGTGACCAAATCATGGAAAAGTAAATATAAAAAATAACCCCAACCTTAATTCTATGCTTTGAAGTGCCTTGTATATATGGCTTTGCCACTTATTTCTCTGCATATATATTTTCTGTTTGATAGTTTTCAAGATTCTTCATCATCATCTTTAACATTTGGCTTGTAAATAAATAAGTCACCCACCTGCACATCTAAAAACTCACATAACTGGTCAATAGTATTGAAATCAATTCTTGAGGACTCTTCATTATATAGTTTATGAAGCGTTGATTTGCTCATGCCTGTTGCTCTTACAACATCTGCTACGCGCAGTTTTTTCTCTGCCAGAATCACAGGAAGTTTAGACACAATCATAATTAATACCTCTTTTCGGGTAAAAATGCTTTACATTGAGGTAAAAAGATAATA
>JAOXOE010018855.1:0-23244 GCA_028565055.1 Phoeniculus purpureus
AGGGAGGTGACTGTCCCCCTGTACTCAGCACTGGTGAGGCCGCACCTTGAGTACTGGGTCCAGTTTTGGGCACCTCAGTACAAAGGAGACTTTGAGGGGCTGGACTGAGTGCAGAGGAGGGCAACGAAGCTGGTGAAGGGCCTGGAGAATCCATCTGATGACGAGAGATTGAGAGAGTTGAGGCTGTTTAGTTTGAGGAAGAGGAGGCTAAGGGGAGACCTTATTGCTCTCTACAGCTACCTGAAAGGACATTGTAGAGATGTTGGTGCTGGCAATTAGTGACAGAACCAGAGAGAAGGGCTTCAAGCTTCAACCAGGTAGGTTTAGGCATCAGGAAGAAATTCTTCATGGAAAGAGTGGTCAGGCACTGGAATGGGCTGCCCAGGGTGGTGACTGAGTCACCATCCCTGGATGAGTTTAAAAATTGCTTAGATGTGGTGTTGGGGGACCTGGTTTAGGGGTGAAAGAGTAGGTTTGATGGCTGGACTCAATGATCACAAGGGTCTTTTCCAACCTGAATGATTCTGTGATTCTGTAATTTTACTGGAAACACTACAAAAAATGTCTCTTTATTGTGGGCTTTAATGAATAAGCTCTGCTGTGGCAGTATGAAGAGTTGTCTCCAGATAACAGGGGTTGCACCAGTATGGCAGCAGTTAATGGTCCTGTCCAAGGGAACACAGACCTAAACGCCCCAGTACTGAGCTGAGTACCTGCTGCATGCAGGAAGGTTTTCTTGAGCCACGCTACTCACTGTGTAATGACACATTCATCACAAGTTTGCAGTAAAGACACGTCAGAAGAACACATGTAGCTAGAACAACATCGCTCTCCACTGCAAAGACAGGGCAAAAATCACACAACAAATCCCAAGTAGAGACAAAGAAGACTAATACAGACACCCTGGCTTGGGTGTTACTCAGCAGCCCGTACTCTTGCCTATCAGTCAGTGCAAAATTTTAAGGTAAAACTCTGGGTAAAAATGTCAGCAAATCACAGAATCATAGACCCATAGAATCATTAAGTTCACCCAAGTTCAACCATCAACCCAACCCCACCATGCCCACTAAGCCATGTTCCCTACTGCCTGCGTGTTTTTGAAGTCCTCCAGGGCTCCGCCAACTCCCTGGGAAGCCAGTTCCAATAACTTACCACTGTTTCAGTGAAGACAATTTTCCTCACGTCTAATCTGCACCACCAGTAACATAAACTCCTGTAGAAGTGGAGATTTACATAACGTGACTCTGCACAAGGGGACCTGGAAGGTTCAGATAGCACCTCCTGGGGATGTGGCACAAAAGACAGCATGTCCCAGGTGCTGGCGCAACCTTTCTTCAGCACCCACAGCACAACAGAAAACACAAGTGAAAGCCTTACATGCTCAGACTCAAACATTAAACCGGGTTTATTGGACAGCGCAGAAATAACTCCGTAGTAAGATTTGAAAATGTCTCAATCACACAATAGCTGGTAAATAAAATATAAAAGGCTTTAAAGTTTTAATTAAAAAACTGGGTGTTTTTTTTTTTTTTGTGTTACACCAAAACTGATTCTTTAAACAAATACTAGGAATAAAGACTGAGAAAGCTGCTTTTGAAACGAAGTGTCATTAGGGGGCATTTCCTTCAATCCCACGGCACATTTAAACAATACAAAACTCAGAAAATCAGCTTTTGTTCTGGTGCCACTGTACTTACATGTTACTGCTGGAAGGTGACCTTCTAGCAGCTTTCTAGTATCTGAAGGGGGCTACAAAAAAGCTGGGGTACGGTGTTTTACACGGGTGCACAGTGAGAGGACAAGGGGAAAGGGTTACAAACTTGAAGAGGGGAGATTGCAGTTGGACATGAGAAACAGATTCTTTCCTGTGAGGGTGGTGAGATGCTGCAACAGGCTGTCCAAGGAAGATGTGCCTGCTCCATCCCTGGAAGTGGTCAAGGCCAGGTTGGATGGGGCCCTTAGTAACCTGATCTAGTGAGGGTGTCCCTGGCTATGCAGGGGGTTGGAACTAGACGGTCTAAAGGTCCCTTCCAACCCTGTCCATTCTATGATTCTATGATATTATGAAGCAGTTTCATAGTGCTAATGATGCACATTTTCTTCTGTAACATGTTATTTTTACCTACTTAGTAAGTTCCATCAAATTCACAGGAAAATACAAACCTTGAACTCTATTTGCGGTGCTATTAGAAGTGTTTTTAACCAACTTACGCACCTGCACAACACCTAATTCCATTAAAGTCAACTGGATTCTTTGTGTAACAGGGACAATTAAGTCTAAAACTCTGGCTGAAAGATACCAACAGGTATGAAGCAACTCAGATAGAGAAAGCAATTCCATTAAATGGTGTCAAAATTTACAGATCCTCAGAGAAGTTTTAAACACAAGAACCAGATCTATTCATTAATTATTTGGATGAGGGATTAGAGAGCACTGTCAGCAAGTTTGCTGACGACACAGAGCTGGGAGGAGTGGCCAACACCCGAGTAGGCTGTGCTGTTGTTCAGTGAGACCTGGACAGGCTGGAGAGCTAGGCAGGGAGAAATATAATTAACAAGGGCAAGTGTAGAGTCTGGCATCTGGGCAAGAATAACCCCGGGCAACAGTATAGGTTGGGGACTGGCCTCTTGGAGAGCAGTGTAGGAGAAAGGGCCCTGGGGGTCCTGGTGCAGGATGACCATGAGCCAGCAATGTGCCCTTGGGGCATTCTTCTCCCCCTCTACTCTGCACTGGTTAGACCATATCTGGAATATTGTGTCCAGTTCTGGGCCCCTCAGTTCAAGGACACAGATCTGCTGGAGGGAGTCCATCGTAGAGCAAGGAGGATGATGAAGGAAGCGGAACACCTCCCTTATAAAGGAGATGCTAAGGGAGCTGAGTCTCTTTAGCTTGTAGGAGACTGAGGGGTGACCTCATTAATGTCTCTAAATATGTGAAGGGTGGGTCTCAGGAGGATGGAGCAAGGCTCTTCTCAATGTATGATCTAATGATAGGACAAGGGGCAATGGGTTTAAGCTGTAACATAAGGAGTTCCATATAAATATGAGAAGAAACTTCTTCATAGTGTGGGTGATGGAGCACTGGAATGGGCTGCCTAGAGGGGTTGTGGAGTCTCCTTCACTGGAAACATTTAAAATGCATCCGGGTACGTTCCTGTGTGACTTGGTCTAGGTGATCCTGCTGTGGCAGGGGGATTGGAATAGATGATCTTTCGAGGTCCCTTCCAAATACCTGCAAAGATGACAGTAGCAGACAGAATAACACAGACCTGCCACAGACCCCCATTTTAAACACAGTAAGGCTTTCATTTGACCTTTATTATCTTACTGCCACATCTCTTTATTTTAGAAGAAGAGTATTTGCATGAAGACTGTAAAGAAAACAGACAAACAAATTAACATGAATTCATTTATGTGCAAATCAGACCAGACATAAATAACAAAAATGACTTTACAGGAAACTTTGAACTGAGACCACTGGGTAAAAAAAATACATCAAGAAAATTAGATACTCAGAGTAATCCATATAAAGTACAGAAATTCACCATATAGTCCAACCCTTCTGTCACCACAACCATGCCTCATAGAATTCATTTCATCCAATAAGTGAACATGTCCACAGCAACATGTCCTCAAGCTACTGCTCTGTGTTCCTCAAAAGCAAATATTGTTACTCAGACACCTGGCAGACTCATTTTGGCCAGTGCAGTGATGTTGTATCTGATTCCAAAAGCTGTCTGATGTCTCAAGCACTTCCTGTTCAATGCTATACCCCCTAGAAAATAAAAATCCCTTGAACTATACTGTTCCCTACCAGTCCTACAGATTCAAAGCGATGTCTGCAACTTTTATTTACCTGGAGCTTCGCTCACTCAAATATCCTGTTATCCTGAGGAGAGTAAGATGAAACGGTCATCACCCAGAAAAGGCCACTGCATGATTGATCAGATCAGCTAGCAATGCCTGCTTTCACAGTAGCTCTTCAACCTGCTTTGGTCAAAATGATTTGTGTTAAAAAAACGTTCTTTGAAGTATTTAAGATGTTCTCCATTGTCACGATCACTTAGCAAGCAGTTAAACTCTCTTCTCCCCATGGTATAGCAAAGCGTGTGTGCAAAACTCAAAGAAAGAGATGCAGTGAAGACCACAGAGAATAAATCTGTTCAGACCAGATCATCTTGTCACAACGAACTCCTAAGAAACAGGAATCTTGAATTCCAGTGCCTGCACGAAATCACCATATTTCAGTATTTAGGATTAATAAATACAACCAACATTTCTATCACAGTTCTACTAATGCTATGCAATAACCTGAAGTTGATGTAATCAACTCTTTAGTTCAGTGTTATGTAAAACATCAAAGTTAACACAATTCTTGTGGGAGGCATGTGAGAGGAATGGGAAAAGGAAGACAAGAAGATGATGGGGTAATACACCTTCATTTGTAAATCAAAATTTCCTCTGTCATGGTGGAAAAGAATCTTTGTAATCTTTGACAGAAGGCAACACACAGCTTGTCTCTCCATCTGCACAGATTTCAGTATGTCTATTAAGGGATGCAGAAGCAAGAGATGCAAAATCCTGCAACACATTAGAAAGGGCTGACTCTTCCTGCAGATGGTAAGCAGGGTTGCAATGACTTCAGCTTTCTTCGAAGTTCAACTTTTGAGAATTTGTGAAATCGCATTCTAGAAGAGTTACAAAGACGCAGAAGCAGGAGACTGTAGAATTGTTCTGTGAAAGAAAGGTACACTTTTTGCTGCAAGCACTAATCCCTGCACAGTTCTTCCCTTCTTAGATCCTTTCACAGACTGTAGCAGAGCTTTACGTAACTCCCGTCATACTTAAAATTTAGCTTCAAGCTCTCAGAAGAACCACAAGCACTCCTCTCCAATAAAACACTACAGCTCTTTTGGTGCTGTCTCTGCTGTGTACCCCACTGTAAATCATCACTGTGCTGTATGTATGGAAGGTTGTGTGGTCTCCTTCTCTGGAGACATTCAAAAACCACCTGTATGTGTTCCTGTGTGACTTGGTCTAAGTGATCCTGCTGTGGCAGGGGGATTGGACGAGATGATCTTTCAAGGTCACTTCCAATCCCTAATACTCAGTGATTCTGTGATTCTATGAAAGGACTATTCTTTGCTTTGAGGGTTGTATCTGCCCCAACACCTCCTGCAGGGCTGCCACAGCTCTGACCCAGCCTTCTCAAAATCCAAGGAACATGTTGCTGATCTCCCAGGAAGCACAGAGGCAAGCCACGGTGTGTAACACAGAATTCCCACACTGCCGAGAACCTATCAGATGTAATTCAGTAAAAATAACCATCTTTCTCCCCAGAATGTGTAGCATTACTGACGCCATTAGGTCCCAATCTCCTAGCAAACTCAATACCAGTTGACTAGGCATGAGAAAATTGCCAATTGCCATGGCATAAAAGTGGAGCTACAAAATGGCATTAGAAATTAGCTACCAAATAACCCCACTGGGAACTGCATAGTTCTGTACTTCATACACCTTTTCCTCCCATACAAAAAACAAAACCAGGCTTCAGTTTTGGGAGAGATGGGGTGTCCCACACACTTTGTCTCACACAAAAAAAAAGGAAAAATTAGGAAAAAATTTTTCACAGAAAGGGTGGTCAGGCACTGGGATGGGCTTCCCAGGGAGGTGGTTGAGTCGCCATCCTTGGATGTGTTTAAAGCTGGTTTGGATGAGGTGTTGAGGGATCTGGTTTAGGGGTGAACTTGTAAGGTAGGGTAGATGGTTGGGCTCGATGATCCCGGGGGTCTTTTGGAACCAGAGTGATTCTGTGAAAAGCAGTCAGCAACACACTGCCATGGTTCCACAGCTCTCAGCTGGGGCCACTGAACCCTTCACGTGCTTGCAGTTATGAAGTTCTAGTGTGTTGTGGGTAATGTGAGCGGCCTTCACCACACATTGTTGGGTAAATGAGGAAGCTGGAAATACGATGAGTAAGTAATAATTCTGACCTATTAAATGTGTCATTAAATTTCTGTTTGAGAAGCTTTTTGAACAAGTCTGATACAAAAATATCTTCTAATAACCATGGCTACATTCTGTACAATTCTTTCAGGAAGGAAAATGTACTTTGTTGAACAAGAAATCTTCATGTAGAAAGAGGGTAAGTATTATAAGGTCAGAGATTACCTGCTTTGTATTTCCTATTCTATTCCTATGGCTTTTTTGAATTCAGTATTTTGTGGTTCTAAGATGTCATAATAAACCCTACTTTTATCAAACTTTTCTCGGATGGAAAGCAAATCCTCTACAGAATACACATCTTCCTTTCCTGTCCAAACAGTGAGGCTGTATCTGTATAAAAAACAAAAAAGAAAAAAATAAAGATAAAAACAAATACATTATTATCTTAAGATTAAACATGTGAAGGCAGAAAGAAATTGTACCAACAAGCTCCTAAAAATGTTTTGGACTATGCTATCTCCATTTTAGGAATATTACTAAATACCAGAAACTTTATATTTCAAACTCAAATAATAACAATTTATGAACTATCAGAATGAATAGGATTTTATGCCTCCTGCCCTCCTCACTCCTCTACATCCAGGTACATCATCACCCTCTGCCCTGCATTTGTGCTACAACACAAAGCACACAGTCTTTCCATCCTTGTTACCACCATGACTTCAAGTTACTGGGAAAAGCAACTGTTGAACCAAATGCTACCCCAGAATAGGTGTGATGAAACACATCCTAGTTTGCAGACAGTGCACATTACGTACTTGGTACACACTAGCTGGACATGAGTCTTCTTCTCTGGAGTTTAAAACCCACGTGGATGTGTTCCTGTGTGACTTGGTCTAGGTAATCCTGCTGTGGTAGGTGTATTGGACTAGATGATCTTTGGAGGTCCCTTCCAATCCCTGATGATTCTGTGACTGGTATCTCTCAATAAATCCCTGTTTGATGCAGCAAACTAAAATCTGCAGACCTCTACTCCTGTGACACGCTTAATTCCTCATTACAGAGGTAATACAGAGTTTGGCTCCAGTCACACGTCCAACTTCTTGCTCCTGAAGCTAAACTTGCCAGAACTTTCTAAGGAGGTCTGCAATATTTTTAAGATGGACAAACCTATTCAGCCCAGAAACAATTATCTGTAGCCTGGTACTTGTGTGAATTGCTCTGCCAACCTAGCAAGGTTACAATAAAAAATCTTAGGTGGATATCCCGCAAAGAAATTCACCAGGTGGACATCTGACGAGGTAATGAACAGTTACAAAGCACAGTGTGGTAAGAGAAAATGAGGCAATCTCGGTGATTTTCATACTCTGTTCTGTCTCCTGGGGGAGGTGTTGTGACGCCATCTGATTAACTGAATCTATTTTCTGTCCTTTATCACACACATTTCTAATTAATTGCACAGACTTTATTGTAACTTTTTTAAAATCCTGGAAGAACTCTGAAGTTATCATTAAAGGTTAAAAGCGTTACCCTCCACAATCTGCACACAAATCACAGAATCTCTTTGACTGGAAGAGATCTTTAAGATCATCAAGCCCAACCTTCAACCCAGCACTGCCAAGTCAAGTACTAAGATCTCACCACAATTATTTTTCTCCCTTGTTTACTAAAACAGTGCTAGTCTAAAATACATGTAAGGATTTAGTTGTAGGTCCACATAACCAGCTCAGGAATTTCTCTCCTCTAATTAAGCTGCTAGAAAAGTCAGGATTTTTATAGTGAGGTAAAAGAGAATATCCCAGTTTTTCAGTGGGAATAAAGCTTGTAGCCAATGAGGACTTATCTGAGAACGGCAAAATCTTCCAGCCACACTCTTAACAATAATTTGAAATTAATTTCCCTGCTTCACAGAATCACAGAACATTAGGGATTGGAAAGGACCTTGAAAGATCATCTAGTCCAATCCACCTGTTTAATTTTAATAATGCTCTCAGTTCACTACTACAAATGAGAAAAACCTCACTTTATTTTCTCCACCCTCTCATCTCAGTTTTCTTAGATGTTTTCCATGCAAGTCACTGTCTTAATTTTTCTGTCTTGGGTTTTGGCCTTGGTTGGTGCTTAAGGAACAACTTTATTATAAAGTGTAGGTGGGTAGGTGAGTAAAAGATGAGTAAAAGACAGTATGTACAAAGCAGGCTTTATCCTCATGCTATTACACATAAATACAGGTTTTCTGTGAAACTATGATGGGTTTCTAAGAACTGCTTTTAGAAAGAAATATTAAGTTAGTGTTTGGAAGCCACTGAATGTATTTCAAGTACCTGAGCACAATTAGCTGTGTAGTGCACTTGTTCCAACCTAAAAAATCAACTTTAATGTTTTTAGGTCATTTTATTACAGACAATATAAACACCAAACCAAATAAAAAGCATCTGTAAAGTGTAAATATTTAAATTTAATTAAATATAAACTGCGCATCCAAATACTTGTCTACTTAACTACATTAGTCTTCTGAAATGCTGGTAGTACAACTGGATTGCAAACCTGCCCAAGAATTGCTACCTGTAGTAAGTCATTTTCAAAGAAGGCTTCTGGAATGTTATTATTCTAAAGAAACGAACAGCGACTACTTCTGTATGACAACACAATGTAAGAATGAATGGATAATCTAGAAATATGTTTTAAATGTAACTGGAATAAGTGAGCACATGTATCTGTGCTGCACTTAACAGAAAACAATTATGTGCCTTTGTAACCTTAACTTACCTGTCGGACTGCTCCATTATCCAACATAGCTCGGACATGGACTGCGGTACTAACGCTGCTCGCACAGGGAACGTTACAGGCTGGGAAAGTGCATCACACAGCTGAGCCATTTCCTTCACCATTGTCCAGTCATAACCTACAGTAAGTACCATTTGATTAAAAAGAAGTCTTCACAGACAAACAGATTCTGTAATGGTTAGGCTGCGAGATTACATATGAGCAAACACTGCGTCTGTGGAAATGACTTAGGTCTAAAATTATATCATGGAATTGTTATAAATAAATTGTCCCAGATGAGAAAAGCAATACTAGTAGTACAGGAAAAATAAAGTTACTTTGAAAAATTTTATTAAGTGCACTGTTGGTTTATATATCGCTAAAGAATGTGAAGTTTTATAATGTCCAGGAAGTCACATCTTTGCCCTCTAAAAAAGTGTTTCTATTGACTTCAACAAGGACTAGTTTTAACTTGATGGTCCGGCTCTGGTGGGGGAATTGGACTGGATGTTCTTTCAAGGTCCCTTCCAATCCCTAATGTTCTGTGATTCTATGCAATTTTAAGTTTCATGTACTTTTATGCTAAAATCAAGCAATCTAAAATGCTACAAGTGCTTGCTGATGAGGCTTTTACAAGTACTGGAGCTATTTAAAGTGTTATGTATTTTTCTCTTATTTCTATATGTCATGAAAATCTTGACTTCAAGGACCAATTAATTTTTTCCCCTCAGGCACTCACACACGATGTTTATGACTGAAGAGACTTGGAGCACCAAACCTTAAAGTAGCAACATGCAATTGAGATCAGTCAAATTAACTGTTTTATCACCTGTCTTACAGTATATCCTTAATAAGCATCACCCAAAACTGAAACTTAGAAAGGAGATAAAGGTACATTTATTAAAAAGGGTACAGTATTTCCAGTCCCTTATTTCCTGCACTCAAAATACATTTTACAAAGTCCTATACAGGTAGTAAAATTAAAATTGCTGTGTAACATACAACAAAATCCTCATAAACCAATAGTACGTGTTGCTAATGAACAACTGACAATTTGAAAATGTGTATGATTTTGATGTTGTAGTCACAGACAATGTTGGTTGGGGTGACAGCACTGCACAAAAGCGCAGCTACATTGGAGTAAAACACCCTGGCAAGGGTTTCAAGGAGCAGGCTACCAGAAAGAGAGTGTAAGCCATTTGTCCCCAAAAGGTCCTCAGTATGTGCCAATGAGTTCAGAACAAAATGCTGTTTAACAACAAAACACCAGTTATTTTACAGACCTGCTGCAACTCAAACTACTGCCCTAATTGCTATGACACACTGGCAAACATACAATTGCTATGAAACACATACAAACAAAGAAAGTAAGTATTCTTACAGTCACTGGCCAGGTGGTGTATAGCTTATTTTGAATCAGCTATGAAATTAGTTTGAAGATAATAGCCTATGCAGAGCAAATTTTGTAACTCTACCTTTATTGTGTTTGTCAGGGTACCAGCCAGTTGTCCATCCTAGCGATAAGGTTACGCTTGGGAACATTGAAGTGACAATGCTGAGGAACTCTTTTGCATCCACCACAGCGCTACTTCCACTAGGTCCCGGCAGGACATCTGCATTGATCCAAACAGGTCTTCTTAACTGTTGCTTCACACGTTCAAGAAGCTCCAAAGAAGGTCGCACAGCTTCTAGACTGTACCAGTGACACATGGGTGAGATGACTCACTCTGTCTGAAGACGGGAAAGTACAGTACCATATATAGATGGACGTGTTAATGAAACTCCCTGTAAGCCAGAGAGCAAATGCTGAGGACCCTTTCTGCCATAAGGTGACTATTACTGCTGGTGTTAAGTCATGTAAGCCTCTTGCCTCCCTGCTGCCTAATGTGATTGTTCCCACAAAGATGTGGAGAGGCTATGGTGACATTGTTCCCTCAAAGAAAAAGAAAAAAACATAATCAGCGTAACTAGAAGGCTCACAATAACCTTCTCTATCCTACCAGCATTTTTGAAACAGCAGTACAGTGGGTGGAAATAAAATGTGGAATAATACGGAAGAAGGAATTAATACCCAAAAAACCCATAGATTTTTTCTTTCACAGCAAATTAACACTCTCTGTAACATTCAGGAATTAAAAATCATTACAGTCAGAGTTGTGATTTCCTTACTAATAGCAAGTACCTGCTTTTCCTTGGGTGAGCTGTGAAAAGCTCTGAATCTTGCAGCTTTTCCTCAAAATCTTGAAGTTACCTGATACAGAGCTGAGCCAATGCAAAAGCTCTTCATGTTGTTCTGCAGAGTTCACTTCCCTGTACAACACCTTAACCTGGTCCCTCCAGGTGTCGTAGGAGCACCAGGAAAAGGAGGGGAAAAGACGGCACTGTTAAGAGCAAGGAAATGATCACAACGGCTCCAGCCTGTAGATCACAGGCTACATGCTCCACTGATGCCTGTTTGAACAACACAAACGGTGGTTAACTAACAACATATTCTCCCAACTCCCAACTCCAAGACCACTGTGTCTTCCCAACTCCTATGTGTGTGTCTCCGGCCTCTTAAACCAGTGCTGGCACTTGCCTTAACAGCCATGTGTGAGTTCACGGACATAAAGCAGTAAATTATTATTCTTGCTGTTTTGTCAGGATGGCTCTGTACTAAATTATTCCCTGACTCATGATGAGGTCAGATCAATCATGCTAGGAACTGCGGCTAAAAATGAGAATGCATCAGGTCAGCTCTAAAGCAAAGAACAGCCATGAGCTGCCTGTTTTTCACAAAGTCATTTTGTCCATTTTAAGTTTTCTACTGTCGATAAAGCTGCACAGTGGCAGAAATTCCACTCTAAACTTTCAGTCAGTATTGGCTCAAGTCTTAGAGAAAAATCTGGTGATGCCCTGAATTAACACTATTGGCTTAAGTATTTCTTCTCTTATCTGGGGGCAAACCAGTTCACGTTTTCCCAAGTACAAGGGACTACAAAGACTAGTGGAGTTCTTTTTCAATCCTAAGTACAAGATAATGCAAAGAGAAAAAAGTCCAAACAACAACAAAACCCAGCCCAGAGAGCACTACTTTCACTGCACTGCATTTGGACAATTCAAACATATTGCTCACTCTGTGCTGAATGACTTTGGCATTTCTGAAGTGGGACTCTGAAGCCCTTTTGTAAAACATATCCATTCCCGTGTAGATAAAGCCAGCTGGAATGTGACTGTGTGGTCAATCCGGCTGACACGAGCAAAAATACACAAAATTATTTCTTTTTAACCACCGTTGAAATAATTGTCAGAACTTCAGCAATGGTATCCAAAGGAATATTTTCCAACAGAACAACAACTTCTGGTATCATTTATTTGACTATGTTTTTTAAAATGCTTTTATATAACTAACTTCAATAAAGCAACATAATTTTAAAAGCTTTTTAAAATCATCTGCACTTGGCTGAAAACTCCCTATGGAAAAATATGAGGTAGTGAAGTGCTGAGAACTGAGGCTGATACGTGGATGATTCCTTTTTTCCAATAAGAAATTGCCAATTTCCAGATTCTTGTGGGGGAGTGTGGAGAAAAATACTCCCTTGGCTTGTATTACCAGAAGTAAGCAACTTTGACAGAGAAAGTCTGGACTGGATGGTGACAGGTTTCTGCTTCAGGGAGGAAGGTGTTGGTGCAGCACCACAGTATACAATTGAGGCTGCTTGCAGAGGCTGCCTGGAGAGACAGAGTCTATGCTGTCTTTCTGCGGGACTTTCCCTATCCCTTTTTGCAGACAGGCTGCTGCAGATAGAATAGATCTAACTTGGATCATGACCTGGATTGTAAGTGTAATGGACATTTTTTATGACAGGTTTGGGTGGATTTTTCTGTTGTTATGGACTTTCCCACTACCTTTGGCTTTTCTGTTGGGGTGCTTTTGGTCAGAGGTCTTCCTCTTTATTTCAGTGGTGATGGGTTATGTGATCTTAAACCTACATTACGTAAAGACCAAGAATCAACTGTCCTTCCTGCTGATGGCCGTGCTTCTTGGACTGCATTACAGAATTGCCAAAACAATTAGATGTTTTAAAATTAATGTAAACAATAATGAGATCAAATTAAAAAAAACCCAACAGGTAAACCCAAATAAATACATACTTTTCTTGTTCTTTCCCTCCTTATTCCAGACAGACATTTACAGATGCCACAACAATAAACAGTTTCAGCCTGCGCACATCTTCTCATGAACTTTCACATGAAAACTGGGATTGCATTACACAGAACAAGAGGCAAAAATCACATTTTACAACCATCTAGCTATTTTTTTTGGTTTGTTTTTGCACTTCTATAGCACATTTAGGCACTGATGATGTGGAGGAGGATTTCCTGTTTGCTACATCAGTTACATGCAAATTCAGACAAAGCTGAAATTTGGTGTTGCAGATGGGGACGTCTGAAAATGATTACTCACTTTGAGCTACATGTCAAACATTTCACAGCAATCTCATGGGTTTTTCAGTTGTGTTTTCCATTTAAAACAATCAACTGTCTAATAGACAAAATTCTAAATGAACCTCTGAATACTTAAGTTATGCCAAAGAAACTGAATTTACTACCATATACACACACCACCAAAAGACAGCTAGCACTACAATTTTGCTACCTCTAAAGTTGCTTATTAGTAAAAATGCAAAAAAATATACAAATCTATCTTGAGATACCTCTTAAAATCCAGCTTGATGCCTTTATCTGTGTTGACAATCTCTTTTAGCCATTCTTGCAATGTGATGTCACTGTCTGTTTCAGGTGGATGAGCCATGATAGGATCTCTGTTTCCTCCCCTGCCTCCACGAAGAACAACATCTGCTTCTATCATGTGAGCATCACCTGTAGGTTTTAAAAACTAATGGTCTCATAGAAGCAAATTCAGTAATTCCAGAGTCTGCTTCAGACTAAGAATTACAGGGCAAGCCCTTCCACACTAGACTGTGCACACTTACTTCACAAAGATCACCCAGTATGAGTAGCTCCTGTGAAGTCACACAGGTTCTTTTCTTGGGATAGTTTTGCTAATAACTCTTCAGAAATCTACAAAGCACAGGAAAGCTGATTTCTCTAGACACATTCAGCCAAGTAATCAGTTGAGGTTTTTTCAGAACAGTAAAATGAACGTATAAACTATGAACCTACTCTCATTACATTTCAAATTTTCTCTTAAAACAGAGTTCCAGGGACTTGTAGAGAAAGAGTCACCAGAACACTGACACAACACACTCCCTTATCTCATTCTCAAAACTGACCAACTCATTTTGTCCACAAACTATAAACAAAAAAAGTCAACCAGTCAGCCAGAAAAATCTGCCACAAAGATGGCAGCTGAAAAAACAAGACAAGCTGGTGGAAACATTAGGAATGCTGGAGGCTCTTCAAGACAGCTTTCTATAATGAGGAATCTGAGAGTCCAAGCAGTGCTACCAACTTGGCAAGTAATTCAATATATAGTTACTTAGTTTGAAATAATAATAAATTATAAACACTGTACGGTCAATAGAAGGCTAATTACACAGAAATTATGTAAATTTCGTATTTCCTAACATTCATGTAAATTAAATTTCTGAAACAAACAGCTCACAAGTAACAAAATACTTTGTTCATCTTGCAAAAAATAGGGAGAAAAAGCAGTAATAAAACTGTCCCATGGAATCCAGAGCTGGGGTTGTTTAGCTTGGAGGAGACTCAGGGGGGACCTTCTCCCTCTCTGTAACTATCTGAAGGGAAACTGTAGTCAGGTGGGGGATCAGGGTCTTTTCCCGGGCAACTAGTAATAGGACGAGAAGCCAAGGCCTGAAGCTGTGCCAGGGGAAGGTTAGGTTAGATATTAGGAAGCACTTCCTCATGGACAGGGTGATCAGACACTGGAATGGACTGCCCAGAGAGGTGGTGGTGTCCTCATCCCCAGAGGTGTTTAACGACAGATTAGACGTTGCACTTCGTGCATGGTCTACATGACTGTAGCGATGTTAGGTTATAGGCTGGGCTTGATGATCTTAAAGGTTTTTTCCAGCCTCAATAATTCTGTGATTCTGCATGACTGACATCAGTTCAAACCATCTGAAAAAGATCAGCACAAAAACGGTGTCTCTGGATGTATTTAAAAGTTGTCTAGATCTGGAGTTTAGGGACATGGTTTAGCAGTGGCCTTGGGACAGCTGGGTTAAGGGTTGGATTTTGAAGACCTTTTCCAACCTGAACAATTCTCTGATTCTGTAACACAGAGCAGTTGGTCAGGGTCCACATCAGGGCCACAAAAATGATCAGAAGGCTGTTAACACCTCTGCTATGAGGGCAGGATGAGAGTCAAGGTTGTTCAGCCTGAAGAAGGGTCCAAGGACACTCTACTGTGGCAGTTTAGAACTTAAAGGGGGCTTGTAAGGAAGTTAGGCAGAGTCTGTTGTGACAGGACAACGGGTGATAGTTTCAAACTAAGAGAGGGGAGATTTAGAGTAAGGCAACAATTTTTCATTATGAGGGTGGTGCAACGCTGGCTGAGGCTGCCCTGAAAGGTGGCAGAAGCCCCATCCCTGGGCACATGCCAGGTCACCTTCGGCCTTAGGGCTCTGAACAACCTGATCTAGTTCCTCATGTCCCTGCTCACTGCAGAGGGCTGGACTGGAAGAGCTCTGAAGGTCCGTTCGGATGCGACCCGTTCCATGACTCTAAGTTCCTCTCCCAGCTAGCAACCTGTGCTCCAGAACAACCCACAGCCTATCTAACCAGACACCACCGTCCAGCCCCAACCCGCCGCCTTCCGCGACGCCGGACGGGGCTGCGCGGTGCTGCCAGCCCGCGCCGCGCCCCGCCCCGCACTTACTCCTCGCGGCCTCCCGGGCTCGTCCCTGGCTGTTGGCGCCGTGGAACCACCGCAGGGCCGCACCGTCCCTCGCCACGATGCGCCGCGCCCGCCAGAAGTGATCGACCGCCGCCTGGCTCCAGCCGCCTGCGACAAGAGACAGCGGCCTCGCAAAACAGCGGCCCGGGACAGGCGCGGGTTTGGGGGGTGCCCTGACGCGGTTCCCAGCTCTTACCCTCCGTGTCCGCCGCCATGGCGCCCGCCCCGCCGCTGCAGGGACTCGCGATGCTCCGCCCGCCGCTCCCCGGGCCGGGAAGCGGCCACAACGAGGGTAGGGAGGGCGCGGATAGTTCCCAGCGAGAACTAATCCGAGTAACGCACACTAAAAGGTTAACGTGTTTGTCTTTAAAAAAAAAAAAAAACAGACCAAACGTGCGACACAGGCAGCAGCTTAGTGAACTTTATTAATCGTTACAGGAAGGGCGTTAGTACAGAGAGCGGCAAGAGCCACCGGATGCTTTGGTCAGCCCTACTGCCACGAGTAATGCCCGTTTACCCAAGGGCGGGCAGCTTCCACCTCCCAGCCACCCATAGTCCTTCCAACACCCTTCAACCTTTAACCGCTTCCTCGGTGCGTGACTGGCGGCGGCTTCTTTTCAAGCAAGTACGCGTTTTGTTCATAGGGTACGTGGTATGGTCATCTGCTCTTCTCAGGACGTAAGTTAACTCGAGTGCAGCCTCAGTTTCCTCCAGAGTAAGACCTGGAAGCCTAAATCGTTCTAGGACTGGTATTCTGAAGCACCGGTAAAGGCAGAGCAGATTCAGTTAAGTAACAAGTTGGTTTTGATACAAAAACATAAAATATCCCCTATTGGCATAAAGAAGGCATCAAAGTTTTAACAATCTCTTTACAAAATTGTACCATCATTTTTACTGAAAACAGTACATATCTTGCATGTATTTTTTTTTTGGTTCTGTTGTTGAACACTCTTATGACAGTTACTAAACCCCAGTTACAGTTCAATGGACGTCATTACAAATCACATGCCTCACAAATACATAAATAGATTACTACCCAATATCAAAAATACATACTATACAAGAACCTCTGGCATTCTAGAAATCAACCTGTTCATGAAAATTCACACTTAAGACATCAATTCTCCCTGAAATTAAAAGGTGGCTACTAAGCAGTGTCAAAAGCAGTACGAAAGTGCAGGAAAGATACTGCAGAGTTCATGTCTGACTTATTGCTAAATGCAGATTACATCAAAGGTAATCTTTTTTATTAATTCTTGGAAAAGTCAAGTTTGATTAGAACTTCCAAGAACAGAGTAAAAAGAAAACAAAAAGCAGTACTTACAAAAATAGCATCCATTTAAGTTAGAGAAATCCTTATAAATACAAGAAAGAAATCAGTTATGTAAAACCAAAAAAAATTGAGCATATATTCCCAAAACACAGCATAGCATCTTCACATCAAGGACTTTAACATGAGGCTGGTGAATCACAAGAAAAGGTTGCCCAGAGAGGTGGTGGAGGCCCTGGCAATATTTAAGATCAGACTTGACAGGGTTCTGAGCAATCTGTACTCGTTAGAAGTATCCCCATGTGTTACTGAGGGGAGCAGAACACTATGACCTTTAGATGGGACTTCAACTAGAGAGTTCTCGTAAGTATGTCTGTAATAGTCACTCACAGTGACCATAAACCAGCAACAGGTCTGTACCTGTAGTGGCACATAGTTTGCAGTCAGCTGCAGAAGATCTTGTAGTTGAATTGCCAATGGCAAGGAAACAATTTTGTGCCAGCTTTGCTTCAGTGTTTAGCTCCTTTCCACATAGAAAGCATATGCTGCAGAGATTAGAACTAACCATTGCTATTTTTAGTAACATGTTTATCTAATTAGAGTTAAGAGGCAAGATAGTATAGCTTAGAATTACTCTATGTGCCATGACCATGTAAAAAGAGGTAACAAAACCGGCCTTCTACTGCACCTGTATTAAATGTAAAGTTCTAGAACTTAAGGAAAAATTACGAACTGCAAGTCTTTCGTGATAAAGTAACCAGAGAAAATTTAAGGGTCTTAATTTTGAAAAAATCTACTGAAACATAAGTTGTTTTGAAACATCTGCAATTTTTAATGTTTGTAGCACTGTGTTTCAGATCTAGCAAATCAGTTTATCACCTGTCATCAGCCTCATCAAGTGTTCTATTATGAAAAATACTAGCTCCATCCTTAGTGGTAGACTTGAAGGATCTGCCATTCCACTATGAATCACAGGAATCAGGGTAAGGTCCAATTCATTCAGATAGTTCTGTGGAAGAAAGTGACCTCCAGATCCAGCTAAGTACTCAACCTAGAAGGAGAACATTGATGTTGGTATTAGAATGAAAGACGTGACAAAACTACATTAAAAAGCTCATCCAGTATTTTAGGTTGCTTGTGACCACTAAGACTTCCCAGTGAGAAGCCCCTGGCTTTACAGGGCTGCACATCTTGCGTGTCCTAGTGATCTTGCGTATCACTTAGCATGATCACTTTTCCACTTAACTATTCTTAGAGTACCAAAAAGGCCTAGGAACAATGGAATTTACTAACTTGAGTACACTTCATAACTTTTCCCTTTATTTCCAAGTCTCTGTCTTGCCATACTTTTTCAGCCCAAGTTCCTTCTATTGTTCTTCCATCAATTGGGCTTAAAATTCTATGAAAGACAACAGCATGGTTAACAATTAAAACAATGTTTTGTGATTTAGATTGAGTAACTTGTATGAAATAATGCTTAGCCATCCTTAAAGGCTATTTAAACACCTTTACAATAAAAGGTTATACAGACTTGCATAATGAAAATACAGATGCTACCAAAAAAGAAATATCCTAAACACACTCAGAATGATAGAGGCTAGAAAAGATCTTTAGGATCATAAAATCCAGCCTATGACCTAACATCACCATAATCACCTAGACTGTGGCACAAAGTGCCACATCTAGTCTGTCCTTAAACACCTCCAGGGATGGGGACTCCACCACTTCCCTGGGCAGTCCATTCCAGCATCTGATCACCCTTTCCATGAGTAAGGGCTTCCTAACACCCAACCTAACCCTTCCCTGGTGCAGCTTCAGGCCCTGCTCTGTCATCCTGGCACTAGTTGCCTGGGAGAAGAGCCAGATCCCCACCTGACTACAACTCCCCTTCAGGCAATTACAGAGAGGGAGACGGTTCCCCCTAAGTCTCCTCCAGGCTAAACAACCCCAGCTCCCTCAGCCTCTCCTCAGACTTTCCCTCTAGTCCCTTTCCCAGCCTCATTGCTCCTCTGGACCCGTTCCAGCACTTCAATTGCTTTCTTGAAGTGAGGGGCTCATAACTGTCCCAATAATCGAGGTGAGGCCTTACTAGTGCCCAGTACAGGGGGAGAATTACATCCTGAGTCCAGCTGGCTACACTGTTCCTGATACAAGCCAGGATACCATTAGCCTTCAGGGCTACCTGAGCACACTGCTGGCTTATGTTCAACTGGTTGTCAACCAGTGCTCCCAAGTCCCTCTCTGCCAGGCTGCTCTCCAGCCACTCATCCCCATGTCTGTAGCTGTAGGGGATTATTGTGGCCAAAGTGCAGAATCCCACTCTTAGCTTTGTTAAACCTCATCCCATTGGTCTTTGCCCACTGACCCAGGCTGAAACAGGGAACAGACAGTATTTGCTCAGTCAAAACCTAATCTTAAATCTCAGATTTATCATTCTGTTACTGACATCTAGAGGACTGCAGGTAGTTTACTGTTCCATCCCCTTTCATGTTTTACTATCAAGTAATTCCTTTCAATAAAATGTCTGAGATTAATTTCAAGAAATTAAAGGTGGATATTTGAGAATTGGAAAGAATTATCAAAAACACTTTAATAATACATTTACCCTTTGTTTGTTCTTTCTTCACTTTCTACCCAGCAAATATCTGCATATTCTTTCATGCTTTCTGCTTCCATTGGGCCACAAGTTATTCTAAAGTCTTTCTTTTGTCTTAATGCCTGACGTAGGTTTGCCATCGTTTCTGGTGTTATTTGCACCATTAATCCATCTAGAAGAAAACCAGTTAAAATTCCAACTTAATCTACAGAAACAGCAGCACATTTTAGTAGAAAATTTAGCTTGAATTCTATGGGGACCAACGTTTTCCTACAGGTTATTAATACACATCAAATGCACTCCATCCCCCAAATACAGCAGTAAATGTTACATGAAAGCATAGTGAAAATCTTTCAGCAGAAGATCAATCCTAAACTTAGATTTTTTTGCATTTGTGTGTCAATATATACATTTCATCACCAGTGCTGTAAAAATAGTTTCAGATATAGGCAGGAAAGACTTGCATTGACTAAGCAGAAAGAGTTAAAACTTACTGTGTTTTCCAACAAGGACATGAACCAACACGTAATTTTTAATACTGCATTTGTTTGCTGTAGGCTTTTTACAAAAGTTACAAAGCCTGAAAAATTGAATTTACTGAGGAATAAAAATCTTGTCCAAGACTGCTACTTTTTTTTTTTTTTAAGTTCTCTTAAGAAGAAACCACACTGGACAAAATTCTTACCTTCGACTATACTGGATTTAGCTAAAAATCCTGAAGATGCTTTTAAGGCTCCATTAAACACCACAAAACTTGCACCTATAACTATAAAAAGTAGGAATAAAGTAAGAACCACTTTCTACCACTCAGTTTGTCATTACTAAGATTTAACTTGCATTCCTTTTTAAAAGGGCAGGCAAAAACGGTACTGCTACGCTGATACTGCTACAACTAACAGAAATCCTTTACTGACAGGATGATAAGCAGCAACTTCTCTAAACAGAGAAGACTTTTCCCAATTATACCAACTTTATTAACTTATTTTTTGCTTGTTCTGAGTGCATGCAGAATCATTTCAAGATATTGGCAGTAAGCCGTAACTCAACACACAAAAAGCTCAACACACAAAGAGGAGACACTGCTGAAGTGGTGGCTTTTTTTTTGTTTGTGGGGTTTTTTGTCCTTTAACACATACATAGCACTCAACTTCTAAAATTAAAGACGTTTAGACAGTTTTCTGTGGTTCTGAAAGAATTACATAAATCAATTTCCCTGCTACACACCTTTGCATAAATTTATTAGCTACACACAGCGCTTCAAACAAGAACATGCTAATTAGCTATGCTTACTAAAGCACAGAACTATGCTTCAGGATGAGACCTGAAGTACAGCCCTATCAACATGGAATTTCCATCCACAAATGAGTCTTGTTGAAATATATTACTCATCAGCATAGATGTGCAGCACACATTACTGCCAGAACCTAAAATTTACACCCTGCACTCTTCTCTTTGCAGTTAGAGAGACTGTTTACATGTCTAAATATATTGCCCAATGCATCCTAATTTTAAGTTTAGATTTTGAAATAGGTAATAATCTGATTATAATTTGATTATCTCTGAAAGTGTAAGCTGCATTAATAACATTCTGGAAACAAGGAGGAAGACAGAATGTTCAGTGCAGATGAATACAACATTTGTATGAGGCAGCTAATTGTTGATGTAAACCAGTAACATTTTAATTTGCAATGAAATTATTTTGCTGCCTGAACGCTGAACTTTGTATCTCAACAGCTTACCAGGAAAACATATTTTCCCAGATGCCAAACTAGACAGCTTACCTTTCCTAGGATGTCCAGTAGCACTGATTGCTTGTGTGTGATAGACACCATTCTCTGTCTGTATACACACCAAGTGAGAATCTGCTTCAGTATTAAAACTAGCTCCAGTAGTAATTACATGTTGGTTAGAAGAATCTATTAACTTCATCACCTGTCAAATACAGAATTTGTCATTAAATTGACAAACCTCTCACTTTAAACATTTGACATTAGGAAAATACAGCTTTCAAGACAAATCTCATGACTTATTCACTTCATTCCAGAGAGTCTGAACAATGCAGTTTGCCACCATTATCTACAGGAACACCAAACATGATCAAAAATATTACTTCAGTTGAGAGGTAATTTTGAGTACCACTGGACAATGCAGTGTATTTGCTGTAGGGATTTTGTTAGGTCTTAACACCAAAATATGTATTAAGCCTCATGCAGTTTACTATTCAGGGATTTTTCTTAGTTAAGTCTAGAGTAAAGGAATTGTAATAAAAACTACACTGACAAGAACTTAGTGGTTGGTTTGTTGTTTTTCACTTAAGCAACACACTGTAATCAGGAAATGTGTAAGAGCAAACCCTTGAAAATACACACTAAAAGATTTTGAAGAATCCCAGAACATTAGATTGGAAGGGACCAAGTAAGAAACTGCTGATTTTTTAGCCCTTAGCAGTTACCATACTTCTTACTCACTATGTACCTTCCACCTTATTAAGGAAGCAGGAAATGTGTGCTCAGACAATTTTATTCCCTTCACCTCCCCCCTTAACATGCTTCTATTAGTCTAAAGGTCAAATAGTCTGCTGCACAGCATGCAGTAATCTACAAAACTGCTACCAAGTTGACAACTCACTTGCACAACTGCATGGAGACTGACTACAGAATAAAAATACTACAGCCTCTATGAACCACCAACCCCTTTTCAATTTAATTTTTTGTTTTTAAAGAGCTTATGTTAAAGATATGATTGAGACTATATGAAAGAATAAATGCTAAAGCAGTTTGGATTAAAAGCTGTCAAAATGGTTTTGCTCACCTCACTGTATTTCCTCATGGGTATTTTAATACAGCTTCTACCCCTTTCCACATGAACAAGCAGTTTGCCTATGGTTTGCAGAGTATACTGATAATTTCTAAGGTCCTATAATAGATAAGATTTTTAAATTAGCAGCAAAAGTCTAATTTTCTTACCTCTTGAAACAAATATAACCTTGATAAAAGTACACTGCATATATCTCCAATACTTCTGAAGGGTAGTGACATTAAGGGTGGATGTAGACCTAACAGTGTTTTCCCCACTGTGATGTAAGCGAAAGGTATCTTAGTGAACATATTAAGTTTATTGCATTGACAAGGTAGCTTGGATTACCAGTGGATTATTGAGACTATAGTTACTTTATGCATGTTAGGATTTTAGCTTTTTAGGTAATTCAGCACCTTCCCTCTTTCACAATAGCAAAGCACAGAAGCCACCATCTTGATCAGTTTCCTTCCAGCCACACCCTGCATCCTATAACTTGAGTTATAGTTTGAATACTGCACTGTGTCCTAGACCTTTTCTAACGCAAGTCATCCTCCATCCCTTCAGACATTTCTGGAAAATGTTTGTATTTTATTTCATAAGAACAGCATTAGGTATAAAACAATCTTATTTGCCTTTACTAGCTCAGCTCAAAGGAGGTTAGAAAAGGCTCTTGCACCATCAGAATCTTCCTCAATCAGCACAGCACCAAAAGAGTATTTATCACAGAATCACAGAGTCATAGAATTGTTGAGGCTGGAAGAGACCTCTACGACAATGAAATTCAGCCTATGACCCAACATCACCATGATCACCTAGACTATGGCACTCAACTGTGCTTACACACCTCCAGGGATAGGGACTCCACCACATCTGTGAGCAGTCCATGCCAATGTCTGATCACCCTTTCTGTGAGGAAGGGCTTCCTGAACTTCCAGCCTAACCCTCCTCTCCAGGCTAAACACACCCAGCTCCCTCAGCCTCTTCTCATCAGACTTTCCCTCC
>JAOXOE010018885.1:0-23241 GCA_028565055.1 Phoeniculus purpureus
TCACATATTTATAGACATTAATGAGGTCACTCCTCAGTCTTCTCCAAGCTGAAGAGACCCAGATCCCTCAGCCTCCCCTCATAAGGGATGTGCTCCACTTCCCTCATCATTCTCATTGCTTTATGCTGGACTCCCTTCAGCATCTCTGTGTCCTTCTTGAACTGATGGGCCCAGAACTGGACACAATACTCCAGATGTGGTGTCACCAGTGCAGAGTAGAGGGGGAGAAGAAACGGTATCATAGGCTTTTTCCATCAGATTGAAAACAAAGACAGAAGATTGGTGAGCTTAAAAATATATCTGGTTTTGTCTTTTTTTAAGTTTTAACAGTTTTCCAGGAGTAAAAAAATTGCAAGCATTTGCAAATAAGCAGAACTAGTCGCATTTTGATCATAACACACAAAGTGAACCTCTTTCCATGGTGCTGAAACTGTTCCTTTGCTGTTGGCTACAGGACTTCTTGATACAAGATTGCCAACAGGAATACACTCAGAACTTATAATGCATATGTTAATGTAGAATTATTTCAAAAGATCTCTATGGGGAGCCTCCTCAAGGTTCAAGAACAGGGAATTAGTGGAGTTAGGCTTTTTCATTCTAAACAAATAAATAACTAAAGGAGGCTGTTAATTTAAACAGAGCAGAGAAAATGTAAATACATACAGCCCAAGTATTTTCACTATCCTCACAGAAATTGATGTCAACTTTTTTGATTGAACAATAGTTATTACTGTTTTGGCTTGCATAATTAAAATATTACTTTTTTTAGGGTTTTTTTTGTTGTTGTTCATTATAATGTAAAAGAAGAAGTGCTGCAAAGTGCTCTAGCTTTTCTTTGAGTGGATTTGTGTGAAAGATGCCTGGCAGAGGAACATGTCCTTGAAGTTACACTACTGAAGAAACTAATAGTCTTCCTACAATTAGATTGTGTAGACTGTAATTTTCTGGAGATGAGTTGGAGGGGCTTTTTAACTCTATGACTATCAAAGATTTTCTTTTTCTTTATTTGAGTTTACAAAACCCATGGGGGGTTGTGTAAATGCAACCATAAGACAGAGAAAAGGGCTTTCTATTAGAATTACAGCATTTAAAGAACTCTGCAGAGAGCTGACTGTGGCATCATTCTTGCTGAAAATTGTTCAATATGTGCAATGTGTTACTGAACTGTTGCTCTCTGTTATATTAAGCTTCCTCCCAATTTCACCAGGTCACTAAGGGATGGCTTAGCACAGCACATGAAGAGGATATTCTTCAACTTCATGATGGAGAAGCAGGCTATTATGGAAGTAAGAAAAGTGAGTCTTGAGCATCACAAAAATGTTCTGACATGCTTCAGTTTCTGACACATTCTGGGTTTTTTTCAGTGCATCTGTCATAAGACAATTATATCTCTTATTTATCAAAAGGGGAAAAATCATGGTAACAAATATCTGTACCTGTTGACAACTACTCCATTGTCCTCTCTGGTAAAATCCAAGCATGGATGGTGAGAGGATATTTGTGCCCAGTAAGCAAACACCTGCATTTCTTCAGAGGACACTCAGAGATATCAGAGAACCGTGAAACAATCGGTTACTGAACCGTCTGAAGACATTCCATATCTAATTGCCTCTGATAGATGTTATTTAAATTCTTTCTTCCTTTGGGCATTAAAAAGTGTTAAAAATATTAAGCACTTTGAAAAAAAAATAACTTAGACTACTTTTGGTTTTTTAACATGGATAACATTTTGGTTTGCAGCTCCTTTCCAGGAAGAAATTTCTGTAATGCATTATTTCATCTTAATTAATGTAAAAGTGTTTCAGTATATTTGATAAGTGTTATTCATACCTTTTCCCGAGAGATTTTTATCCAGAAAGGAAAATCTTCCAATTGAAGTATTGGAAAAAGCAAGAAAAAACTCACTTTTATACAGTCTTTTGTTCTTATTCATGGGTAGCTCTACTCAACTTAATGGAATGTTATCCTCCCCATCCCAAAATTTCTCTATGAACTTTCACTGTGCAAATAATTTGCATCATCATCAGTCAAACTCTTCTTCCAAACCCAACAGTCAGAACATTTCCTAATCTACTACCAGGCGTAGTAAGAGCAGTACTGACTGGTAAAGCGTACTATTAATTCTGTTTTCACTTGTCCCTGTGAAAAGTCTGTCTAAGTCCCTGTGTCTAAGTAAAAGTTTTATATTTTAAAAGGATGCTGGACACAGATACCAAAGAACCGACCTTGGTGAAGTTAGCTACACCTCGCTGTCTTTAATTTAACTACTGATCACAGTGCAACAGCAGCACTATGGAGGTTACAAGGTTACAGACCTTTTTGAATCAATAGCATGACTGTTAACAACATGTGGGATTCTTAGTGTAGATATGTCTATGTAGACTGAAGTCCCTGATTTGCACTACAGAGAACAAATGTGAGAGGAATCAATCAAGATTGATCAGTTCAAGCTATACATATTTTGGAAGCTGCAGTTTTTCCAGAGCATTATATTATGAGGTCTGTCATTGTAATTTCTTAGATTTGTTTTCACTCCTACCTATATTAATCTAGCAATAGGCTACCTCACTGCACAAGAATATCTGCTCCTCTTCAAAGTGTAACTGAAAAGACCAAGAGCACATAGATCAGACTGGGACAACCTCAAAAATAGGAGATTCCTTCTGAACATCAACAAATTCTTTAAACTGTGAGGGTGGCCGAACACTGGCACAAGTTGTTCAGGGGAGTAATGAACTCTCTCTGCTTGAACGGTTTCAAAGGCCATCTGGGATAAATCTAGGTGGCCCTGCTTGAGCATGGGTTTGTGCAAGACAAGGTCCAGAGGTCGCCTCCAACCTTAACCATTCTGTCACTGTGC
The DNA here is from genome assembly GCA_028565055.1 of Phoeniculus purpureus. NCBI lineage: Eukaryota > Metazoa > Chordata > Aves > Bucerotiformes > Phoeniculidae > Phoeniculus > Phoeniculus purpureus. The sequence continues at coordinate 2,861 of JAOXOE010018885.1, forward strand.
AACTGGAACAACAGTGTGCCTTTACAAGCTACTGATAGATAGGAAATGCCACAGAGAAATAGAACACAATATCTTCAAGATTCACTATCCTTTGCAGTATCTTAGTACTGTGAGTCACTACTTGCATCGCTGGGGATCCCAGGATCACCAATGTGCTACTTTATTCACAAAAACCAACCAGCCAAAGACTGTCTCCAACAGTTCCCCATATAGCATTTCCATCTATCTCTATGCATGCTTGAACAATGCCACATTTGTGTGCGGATTCCCTGCAATTTATTCGGGGTCATTAAGTTAAAAGAAAGAGAGATACAACAACTCTAAATCTCTATAAACAGCATAAATAAGAGTGAATTGATGCATGCTATGCAGGATATCTTTTCCTAAGGTGCGTTAATGTTTTGAAGCTCCCTGAATTTATAATATGAGATGGAAAGAACAAGAACAAACACATTAACAAAGAGCAGGAACTATTGTATTAGATTAAATTTATTCCTGTCCCATGGCTTTCAGAATTTTTTGTCATTGGTGAGCAAGTACACGAGCCTCAATGGTAAACAAATTAAAAGGCGGTTTAAGTCCTATATATGTGGGCATGCATGTGGTGATATCAATGATTTCTATTCAAAGCAATGACTCATCTCATTTGCTTCTTGAAATACACCTTTGAGAACCAGAGCAGTATTGTGCTTCTCAACTGCAGCACTATTTCTCTTCATTCCTTGCATAGTAAGTGGATCCTCTGAACTGCTCTTAGACAGTGAGCCCTTGTGGGTTATCAGGATCTACTCCATAACTCTGAATATGTGTCATAATCTTTTTCTTTATATTTTTCACGTAACATCTCTCCAAAACTCTGCTATCAAGATAAATGTCTCCAATCAAAACAGGAATAAAATGATGAGTTTTCTATGAGGTTAGAAATAACAAACTTTCACCAACAGAATAAGCTACATGTCTACTAGCTTTTATCTGAGACATCAAATAAATTCACATCTCAAAAATACTTCTTAAAAGCAGCTGCTAGAAATTACTAAAACCCATAAAGATCTCATTGACCATTAAAGGATACAAAAACTTCATCTGCAACACTTGGAAAGATGGTCCAACAGCAGCAGCATTCATCCAGTTCCTTTTCACCTTCTTTGGCTCCTAAGGAACTGCAGGACTGCAAGTAATAAAATTAATTCTATAGGACATGGTAACAGGCTCTAAAGCATATGGTTTATTGCTGTAGGAGGTACTATCTATTAAAGACAAAAGCATAAATACCAAACATTAGTGAGGGGGTTCAGTAAAGGTCAGTGATCAAACACTGAACACTGTCACTGACAAGTGATTTTTTGGTGTGCACAGCCAGCCGTGCAGCAAAATCATCAGGTTTTGCTGTGGTTTGTGCAAGGTTTCCTAGAAAAAAAAGGAGAAAGGGAGTATTGAATCCCTGAGGCAATGTTTGTCTATTTTATTATGATGATCATAGACCTCTGCAATATTGTGGTGTTCTTTCTTTTCTTTCATCCTAATTAGGGAAGCCACGAAAAACTCTTAAGAGATTAGCTGACTATTTTAAGTCCCAGAAAATGACAAGCAAAATGCCCTAAACCACTCAGGCAGCAGCAAAAATCAAGAAGTAAGCCAAAGTGATGACATTTCAAGTGAGAGTTGCCTGCTGTAACCTTTTGGTAGCCTTCATGTAAAGAAAGTCAACCACAGAAAAACTATCCTGCTTTTCAGAGTCGCTAACCCACTGCACTATTTATCAGCTTCAGGCAGGATGAGCCTTGCAGAAAAACTAAGCAAGTATGTTTGATTTTTTTTGATGTTCAAAGCAAAACAAAAATGGAAAGCCTTCAGGGCTGTTAGGCAACTCAACTCAAAAACAGGTTTAAAGACTTCTCCAAATATATGGAAACTTTGGATATATCTAGCTCTATCTGCCCAACATATTTGTTCTCATTCAGGCTATTTTCTTTCATGGCTCAGAATGAGCAATATACTGTTTTATGTTCCTCTGGGTCTTGCATATCATATGTTATAGTTCCATTAAGCTGGAAACGTGATCAAAATCCATTTCCAAAATTTACTTACATGCAACTAATTCAAGAAAGTAAAAACTAAAATGTTACATATGTTATTAAAGAAAGAAATGCCTTTAAAAAGATAATCACATGAGAATTTGTAGTAAATTGATTCTTAGGCATCATTAGAAATATAAACACAAATTTCAGTAATTATTTTTAGTCCTCACTGTTGATGAAATTATAATTTGCTACAATTATAATAAACACATTAAAAATAACATATAAACAGCAGTATTATCATTTTCCTTTTGTTTTCAAACACCACATTTTTATTGCTGTTCTGATTTCAGTGTGAATTAATTGCCTTGTAGAAAAGAGCAATAAGAAGTGTCAGATATGGAAAAGGTATTTTAGTTATTAAATATTATCTAATTAGAATGCCAAGGAAAAAAGAAGATAACGTTTCAGTGTTATGTATCTGTCATGAACGTGAGTGTGTAATTATTATGTTTCAATATGGAAAGAACTACAAGTCATTTTTTCTGTGCCTGTCTTCCCTTCTGACATGTAACCAGTGCATATATGTTATTCCTGTATATAATAGTCACATTAGGGCTACTAAATGAAAGATGTGTGTTGACATTATATTTGTGGGAGGTGTAGTTCTGCAGCGAGAGTACTCCACGTTGGATGTCAGAAGATCTTGGTTGAATTTGCTTTCTAATGCAGACTTGGTCCGTGCTCTTCAGTTCACTATATATTTGTCTATGTCCACCTCCAGCTATCTCTAAGCATGTCAGTCTGGCTTTCAGGTACCTGATATCAGGTGAGATTCACCTGATCTATGTTAGGAATTTAAAATTAAAATGAGTACATTATAGAGACAGTAAAGTACAAAGTAGCAACCAGTTGGTTAGTTGGTAGAGGGAACATAACAATACTTACTTAAGACTTTTTGCCTTCATGATGAATGCCTAAAGCTAATTGAAATGAAACCTGCCTGAAATTATCAGGTGTAGTCGAACAGACTGGTAGTCAGAGGAATAAATTTTTGATGGTATAAATTATATAATTCAAGCCCTTACTCTGAATAAGGAATTTGAACTCTCATTTCCACATTTAAACCATTTAGGCACTATGTAGTAATGAAGCAGCAGTTCTTTCTTTTTTCTTTATTCTTCTGGGTCGTTGTAGTAGGTCTCTTCAAAACTGGTTGCTGAAAATATGGATCTGTTAAGATCCATTCTCACTATGAGCATTATAGAAAAAATGGGCATGGAGAAGTGTATAAAAAGTAACTATAGCATTTTGGACCTTATTTCTTTATCTACATGTGAACTGCACGCAGCGTTACAGCATTAAATACGCTGAAGGCTAAATTCAGCTGTGCTGTGCACCACAGATAATCTGCATTACCACGTACATCCACATCCATAACTCACATTTTGAATGCAAACTGGAACAGCTTCAGCTCTGCCTTTTTCTACTGCATGAAAGCAATGTTTATTGTATATGCTACGCATGGCTCACTTCTCCTCGTACAATCTTCCCAGGGGAAACAAATGGATGCGTAAAGTTTTCATTTGGTTTGTCTCTTGTTTGTCTGTTTTTCTTTTTGTAAGTCCTATGTGCATATTCCTGTACTGTTGTCTTAGAAATTATAAGGTCGAATAAATGTGCCACAAGCTAGAAATAGTAAGCAATGAGATTTGAGGCTATATTCAGTTCTCAGGAGAATTGATTCTATAGTGTGGGGCTGGACTCATAGTATTACCAGGGTTGGAAGGGACCTAATAGATCATCAAGTCCAACCCCTACCACAGAGCTCAAGGCTAGACTCCACCCAACTCAATTCCCTATTTCTATTTCCCTTTTCTTGTGCTCAGTGACAGAGTGCCTAAAGGCAGTTACATAGTTCAAAGTCCTTTTCATGTCTGCTTTTGTCCATGAGGCACAGGATATTTTCTGTCTCAAGCATTAAAATCACTGCTCAATTAGTTAGATCTAAAGAGCTTTAGAGGACTACATAGCTTTATTGTATGTGTAGTGGTATCGATATAGAATCCCTCTCCCCTAGAGTCACTGGAATGGACATGCTTGTCTGCTCTGGGAATTATTATAGATGCTGTGAGCACAGGTAATGGATGCAATCCATTTATAAAACACAGGGAATCTATTTCATTACTGCTGAGACTTCTGTTGAAGCCTCTCTTAATTATGCTGTACAGAGGTCAGTATCAAGAAGTTAATATGGGATAAAAGTTATTATGGAGAAATATTTGAATGTAATATTGTTGTTTATTGTGGTGAACACAACTCAAATTTAAGCAATGTTTATTCATATACTTAACCTGAAAGCATGTGATCAAATCAACCACTTATGGGAGTTACTGTGGCAACAGATGTAAGGACACTTCGTGTCCTTGCTAGACTGGTAGAGTTTTCAACTAGTGGTAGGATGTTCAGCAGAAAAAACATTTTTTAAGTGGATAAAAGTTATATATTTATTTAACCATCCCTCAAATATGGTTGTTTTTCTCCCTCTACTGCATCCAGTTCTGGGGTTCTGTTGGAGCATGTCCAAAGAAGGGCAACAAAAATGGTCAGAAGGCTGGAACACCTCTCGTTAAATGAAATAATAGGAGTTAGGGTTGTTCAGCTTCTCAAAAAAGAAGTCTCTGGAGATACTTTATTGAGTCTCTTCAATACATAAAGGGGATCTGAAAGTAAAATGGGGACAGACATTTTGCAGGACCTGTTCTGAAAGGAAAATGAGCAATGGTTTTAAAATGAGAGAAGGCAGACTTAGACTAGACATAAGGAAGACTTTTTTTTGTACAATGAGGATGGTAAGACGCTAGAAGAATTTGCTCAAAGAAGTTACAGATGCCCTATAATTGAAGTGTGATTTATGCTTATGATTATTTAGAGTCTCCATATACCCCGTCAGAAATATGAAAATTCATCACTTTTAGTAAAATGCTGAGATTCATGACTCAGGTTTTAAAGATAACTTTCTCCCTTTGGTTAAAAGGATGTGGAAGATCAATTGTATTGAACAGAAAAGATGTGTACAACAGACTATTTGTCATGGACTAATTCAAGCTGCTTTGGAGGAAGTTGGAGCCCTTGAGCATCTGCAGAACATTGACATATCATAGTGTGGGGCAATTCTTCAGTGGAAATCTTTGAAAAAGGCAAGAAGGTGATCAATAGCTTTCTTAATGCCAGTTTTGCCATTAAAAGTTATGCCATAAAAAAAAGCTAAAGAAATCCAGTTTCTAGGAGTTCGGTGGCAGGGTGGATGTCGTCATATTCCTATGGACATAATTAATAGAATGACATCCATGGCACAACCTGTTAACAAAAAAGACACTCAAGCGTTCTGAGAAGTAGTGGGGTTCTGGCGTATGCATATTCCAGGATACAGTCGGATTGTGAAGCCTCTTTATGAGGTGACCCAGAAGAAGGATTTTGAGTGGGGCTTTAATTCCAGCAATGGAAATTGTATCAGATCACAGAAAGATTAATGATATATGGAAGGATCAGTCTCAATTTAGTAAGAGAGTTTCATGCAGGAATAAAGGGTGGAGTGTTCTGGATTTGGTGAAATCATGTTTGCTTATGGTATTCCTGCATCAAACTCTCTTCTAGCATACAAGGAGTTAACTCGTCTTGGTTGTGGGGATGTGCTGTGCCAAGGGCAGGGGGCCTGAGGTCGGTGGGGTGCAGAAGTGAAGGGAAGAGGTGGCTGCTGCAGGGGACAGGTTGAGCAGGTGGAGTGGACCAGACAGATTTTGGGGTCCTTAAATAGGGACAGGGTATTCCTTTTCCTCTCTTTTTGGTACCCCCTCCCTGATTGTGTGTCCAGGGAGTTTGGTTTCGGTTTCATTTCGGCGGGTAGCACACTGTCTGTCCTTCTGTGGCTCTCTGGTCCTCTTCTGCTTCACCCCCCCCAGACTTTTTCCCCCTTCCCTTTTTTTTTTAGTTTTCCTTTTTATCTTCCTCTCATCTCTATCCTCTCCCGCAAATTTTTGGACTGATGCCTAGGAAACTACTTAAATTGAATATTTAAGTTCCGCTTAGGAGATTTCCCAGTCTTTCCTTTTTACTCTCCCCTCATCCGTGGCTTTTAGCATCTCTTAGGAATCAGGGGTTATCAGGTCTGGGTGGGAGGAGGGGTGGACTTCAGTGAGGAAGAGCATACTTTTTTCTTACCTTTTTCCCTTCTCCTTTCCCCTTTTTCTTTGATTTTTTTTTTCTACTTAATAAAATCTTTAATAAAGTTTAATAAAGCTGAATGTATCTAATTCCAGATTCTGGACACGTGTTTACTCTTCTCTCCCCCTCCACCCTCTCCAACTTATTAGTTAAAAAGGCAAGAAGACAGTTTAACTCTATTGAATGTCAGCACGTCTAAACTAACTCAAATAGAGGGAACTTCCAGATAGAGAGAGGGAGAGAGACTGCAAATTTTAAAATATGAGTAGGCACAATGCGAAACCTGAGGATGGGCTTCTTTAGCCCACATGTACTCGCAAGGAACTTTTAAATACCCCCTCCATGCCTCCATGGGCATCCATGGCCTGATGACCTTTTCAATTAAGTTTTTCCTAATGTCTAACTTCCCCTGGCACAGCTTTGAGGCCATTTCCTCTCTCTCTCTCTCCCTGTCTCTCTCTTAGAGGAAGTCTCATTAAACAGTAGGAAAGGGAAAATAAAATAAGTTTGTTGAATGAAAGATAGCAAAGCATTTCAATGCTACCTCTAAGTTTTCTAAGCTTCTTTCCTCCTTGTTAAGGGAAAAAAATAAATCTCACTCTTCCAGGGCATGAAAAACTGCAGAAAGAACCGTAGTGAAACAGCAAAATAACAAGGCTAAATAGCAGCAAGCCTGGATACTTAGAAACTCTCTGATCAGCTCAACAGTTTGGGGTACGTCTCCTATATATGTAATTATTGTAGAAACAGCCTCTTGTCGTGTATTTTCATTTTTGGTTTTAATTTTTTTCAGAAATACCCCATGTTGGAAAACATTTTATGAAGGTGCTCAAAAGCTTTGAGTGATCTCTTGAGAATAGAGAGGGTTTGTGAAAAACAGCTACAAACTTTTCTAAGTAGTTTTGTCCCAAACTTCTTGGTTTGGCCCGAGTTCTTGGCCATCTATTTTCATCCCAAAAGCAGCTCATCTTCAATGCTGGTGGCAAAATTGTTACAAAGAAGGATTTGCTCAGTGTGCCTAATGTTGAGAGCACCTAATGTTCTGAAAAATGAATTTGGAAAACTTCCCAGATTGCACATCTGTCCCTAGACTGTGCAAATAATGTATTGAAAAAGGTAGAATGAGGATTAAGTGAACCTGTTCTTTCTTCTGCCTTCTCTTACCTAACCCTTGTATCTCTGGGTGACCTTTATCTTAAACATCCCACTCAGAGTCTGGACACCAGCTCAGAAAAGCAAAACACCTATTGGACATGAAGATGCACGTACATGATACTGCAAATTGTCGGGTTATATGAGCACCATATGCCAGTGGTTGGAAAGAAAGAGCCATTGGAAAAAAACTCACACCATGATTAATTAGTAACTTAACTCTTCTCTTTTTCTTTCATGTTAATGTCTGTCATCTTGCCCTGATAATGCAGAAACTTATCCATGGAGCATTAAATAATTTTTAAATTAAATAAATGTGCATCATAGAAACAGTATTTACAGATGACTGAAAGTCTCAGATCATCATGTTCTGTGTCTGTTTTACGAAGCTTTCTCAGATTGTATTTTCTTTACTTTTTTTTTCCATCTACTGAACTGTCTGACTTAAGAAGATAGACCTCAGCTATTTGTCTTCTTGGACAATCCCAAAGCATAACATATTTCACTCCCAGAAAACATTTCCCTGATAATCAACCTAAAGATTCCAGGGTGGTTTTTTTTCATTAGCTTTTTTCAGCAGATGTCAGAGGAAACTGCACATTTCATCTTTTGTGTTTAAGTCTAGGCACAGAAAAATAAATAAACAACTTCGAACAGATCTCTAGAGAACAAGCATATCCAATACTTACTGTGGCTCTACCCAATTATGAAAGCTATTAAAACTGTAGCTGGTTACCCCTGATTTTCAATTGTGAATCAATTGCTGATCTCCTTTGCTGCCCCTGAGTACAACCAGAGAGGGTAGAAGTCTGCATTCTGGATGTCTGCCTTAAGCAGGTATTTGCTATTATTTTTACATTTCAGTTAGAACAATGAGGAATGACGAATTACTAGTTTTTAAAGATATGTTGATATGTCTCATATAATAGAAAAATTGAAAATTTGTGACTGAACTGAACCTGATCTCTGAAATATTTCTTTTTAACTATAAATAATGATCAATGTTTCAATCAAAATAAATTTTTCTTGGAAATGTCACAGCATCCATTTTGCAAACAACTGTATCTATCAAAGGCATTATCTTCCTCCAGCAACACTCCAGGGCTAAAACATCTTCAGCTATTATACTTAGATCTAAAATGGGAAGTTGGAAATAGACCTTGGGTTGGTGTGCTTCCTGGAGCTTAAGCATTACGGTTTTATCTGGTTTTAGCATTTTCCTGTTCAGAGCTCTGTGCCCTAAACCAGTCTTTCATTTTCACTATAGCTATAGGAGCTCTACACATTTCTTAGTAAGTGCTTGAAAAATTGAGACATGGTGCATTGTAGCAGAGGACAAGCATGGGATAGTAAAATGAAATCAGATACATAAAGGAAAAGCCAAAGCTATAAACAGCTACCCCATGATCAGTTATAGAAATGTGGAGCTGCCTGCATAAAACAAACAGAGTAAATTTGAACATGGCATGGACTTGTATTACAGCAGGGAGGCATTAGAACTGGTTGGTTTGCTGGACGCATGAGTTTGTAGGAGATAGACCTGACTCAGGGACACACTAGAGAGTCTGTGGCAGAGCAGATGTGTGGACGGAAGCAAAAAGGATACTACCTGTGAGAAGCATTTCCCAATGAAATCTGCAAAGGAAATCAAGATATCTGGGCAGTTTAATATAACGTTATTCTGTTCATATATTATGCTACGGTCTTTAATTCACACTGCTAAAGCAACAGTGATAACAGTGTCTTTGTTGTGATGCCTGAAGAAAACTGATCATTTTGATTTCTACCCTTGACATAGGTTAATACTCTCTGTAGAAAAAAACCCAAAAAGAAATCATAATCTGATAAGAGAAACCTGATCCTACATTATTGTTGGTATTACATTCAATCATGTAATATATACATTATTGTTCTCTTGCCCTTAAAATCGATCATTCAAATATGAAACCAAATTTAAGAGCATGCCTTAATGGTCTTTATCGTTAGAGCAATAAAAATAAATCTGCAAATATATAGGTAAAATAAACTTACTTTCAAAGACCATGGGCTCCTAACAGACATCTGTTAGGATGTTTGTACAAATTGTCTCTCAACAGTTTATTGGCTGAATAAGCAGCAGATGTGTACATCTGTATTTGTACATACTAAAATGAATGCCCTTGTGATTTTCTTTCCTGGACAAAAATTGTTAAAACACATTACCTGAGCATGAAGTTCTATTAATGACATATATCACCTTGGTTTACTTGCAAGGTAAATACAGCATAAAAACACAGTGCACTACAGTCAGGGGTTTGTCCACTAGTGTGATTTCCATTAAACTGTCTTCAAGCAGCACCTCTAGCCTCTAGCCTACACCCATTCCAGTTTGAAAGTAAGAAGTATAATAGCTATCTGATACAGGTTTGGATTTTTTAAGGGAATCACTGTCCACAGCATATAGATGACAATTATTGAAAGCACTAGTAATTATTGGAAAGTACTAGCAAATTTTCCTTTTTGGCAGAAAACATTAAAAAAACTACATAATTTTTTTAAGCAGAACCACTTCTCAAATATTCCACTGCAAGCAAACCTAGTGGCAGAGGAAGTCAAGGTAAGATGAATAAATAAAGATGTTTTTCTCTTAGCTTTTAATTTTCTCCCAGGCCAATTTGCTCTTCTGGGATTTTTGATGTTGCTCTTCTTAGCAAAATATATCATACCTGGAGTTAAAAAAACCATAGCCAGATGTTTGCCTGTAGACTTTGCAAATGCCTGCAACCAGTTTTTATCTTAAGCTTGTTCTACTAGTTTGATTGCATAATTTAATTTGGTGCCTGGCATCCTCTTCATGCAACAGCCTCGGAATTGCTCTCTTTTGTCCATTTAAAAGAGAAGAGATGATGTCTGCTTTCAGATAAGATAGCAGAATTCAAACGTGTATTGGCCGTACACGGTTTTGTTGCAAGTGAATATTGTGCTCAAATGTATTTATACAACAGAACATCAATTATAATAATTGCTACTGCTTTGAATTTAGAGATATACATTAGTTAATGTAAGATAGAAGCTGTTATGACTAACTACCCATACATTCATTATATGCACTCAGTAATTTTTCCACGGTAAAATCTCTAGACTTTAAAACAAACATTTTTTTTCATACTGCATCTAGAAACATAGGAAAGAAAGTGAAGTTACCTTCACATATACAGACACAAACATAGATAAAGTATCTCACACATGTATTACATTAAGCTGTGTAGTATTCTGGAAACATTTCCAGGGATTCAGGCACTTTCATATGTCACACTGAGATATGAGCCAAAACAGGTTTACAGCCATAAGCAGTGCTATACAGTGACCTATCCTGTGCAGTCAGATGAATGCCCCTTGTGATGCACATGAACACATAGAGATTTATACGTGACAGCTGTGCATGCACTCTAAGTGTCCAAGTATCAAATTATAGAATCATAGAATGTCAGGGGTTTAAAGGGATCTCTGGAAATCATCTAGTCCAACCCCCATGTCAGAGCAGGATCACCTAGGGCAGGTCACACAGGAACAATTCCAGATGAGTTTTGAAACTCTCTAGTGAAAGAGAGTCCACAACCTCTCTGGGCAGTCTGTTCCAATCTCCATCACCCTCACAACAAAGCGATTTTCTCTGATGTCAAGGTGGAACTTAACCTTTTGCTACTCTTTATTTTCTCAAGAATTTATTTTTCGTGATGTATTGGCGTGCTTAAATGCACTGTTTTCACTCTTGCTTGCTTTTAATGTCAGACATGTTGATGGCACTTAACTACTAGGTGATGAGATTGGCTCCTAAAGCATCTGGTATCCAGCCCAACAGTGCAGCCAGGCCATCATTCTGCTCCATTAGTAACAGACTTTTAATCAAAGATAAAGAGTACAGAGTTGGGTTAATTGCTACTTCCTATAACCAGCACTATTTTGTGGTAGTGTGTTTTGTACTGACACATGTTCTCTTAAGAAAGAACTCTTGTTTTCACATCAAGTCCATCACTGCCTTTAACAGATTGCCTTATTTTTGTACCTTAGGATTACAACTCACTACCTGTCTTAAAGGCTCCATGTGTTTAGATTCCTTAACGCCCATGCATTATAGGAAAAATACAGTAATGTAGACACTCATCACATGGACTTAACACTACAATATACTTACCTTGAAGTCAGTCCAAAGACTTAAATATGTCTCCAAGCCAACTGTATGAGTGTAGAGTAGCACTTTCCTTTTGCTGTTGTACTGCATCTGTTAACATCTTCCAGGTATACCTAGTATAGAGTCAAGGAAAGAGTTACTCTCTCCTATAGCTTTCTTTGATAAATAAGATCTACTGCTAACAAGAGACTAAATGGAAGCTACAGACCACTGGTCAAACACAGTAACAGAAAGAACAAATTAATGCACTATTAGTCAGTAAGAATAGGTATGTTAGGGTGCTAGAATATTTATATAGAACTTGAAAAAGCCCAATTCGTAACAGAAATAATGATTCTTGTTCAGCAGCCAACATGCCCAGAGCATTTTTTTGTCCTATTATAATTAAATAATGCCCCAAAATTGACCAATTACTTAAAATATTCTTAGACACAGATTTGCAACTGAAGTTAATTAGTTAGATGTTTTATTAAATAGGTTTCTCAATAATAGCTCTCGGACTAGTTTATAATTATTAACTAAAATTATTAGGACAAAATAAGTTTCTTAATTTTTTTAAATTGCATTTCCACTGCCTAGAAATATATGTCCAATTTCCACCTCTGGAACAAATCCTGCTGTGAAATTGCAGCCTGCCGAGGCATTTGGCAACTCAGAAACCTAGCTATGAGAATTTGCTCATCATTACATTTTTCTCTTTTGTGATTTTACACTTAATTATAGACTATTAAGTCACTCCCTAGCAAATTTATAAGATTGTCAGTCTTATAGAGGCAAATTCTTTATTTATCACCATGGACAGAAGGTTGGAACACTCAAAATGGATTCCTTTATACATGTATTTGTCATATTGTTTCTGCAGACAATGCAGAAACCCCTAAAACAGCTCTACAGTCGCAATGTTTGGCAGTGGCGCTTAAGTCAAATTTGCCAAGTCACTCATATTTGGTGCTGGTTCCTGCAGTCCCTTAAAAAGCACTTTCATTTCCCCTTTTTTCACCTATCTGCCTCCCTGTTTTTAAAAAATGTCTCTGGATTAATTTTAATAAGGTTTTTTGGGGTTTTTTCTTCCAGAAATCTTTCAGATCACTGAGCTCGGGAGCCATGGTTCACAGCTAAAACTATAACCCTTGCAGCGTTTTCAGTCAAGATGAAAAAGAAATGAATGAGCAAGCAATATGTAAGAACAAGATCAGGAAAGAAATCTCATTTTCTTTGCCTATTGAATTACAGGCAAGAGATTTTTAAAAATTGCTATTCTTTCTAATGTTCTAATAATTCACAGGCAACTATTTTACACACACCTCTCTCTTCTAAACTTCATTACAACCCAGAGACAATGCAGAGAGCCTTAGCCTGGCAAGCATACTGGGAGCATACTAAATCATACAAGCAACACTAAATCCATCAAGAAGCACAGCACCTTGCCATTAACCATTCAAAAACAATACAGAGAGAAACCTATTTTGTGGGTAATCCATTCATCAGCGTGAGGGAATTCAAATCTATGTCTCCTATTTCCCTGGGGAAAGTAGGTCTATTACCAGGGAGATAGAAAGTCCTTTGGACAGGCATAACTTTCCTCATCCTATTTAAGAGGCAGCAGGATATCAATAACACCTGAACTATCTTTTCTTTTCTTTTAAAATTAGTGCTTAAGTTATTCAACAACAGAGCAGGGCAAGACATTCAGACTGGAGTTCTGGCTACCACATCTTTCTATGCTTTTGAAATGTGATATTGATTGGATAAAACATAAAAATAATGGCTAAGGGGAAGAAATATTGTTCTGCAGTAATTAACCCTTTCCATTGTTTTTTGGTTGTGTTTTCTTAAGAGAGATAAGATTAGTCTGTTTCAGTATCTAAGATTATTCTATTTCCGTATCTCAGTAAAAATCCATTTATATTTGCAGAAGGATTATACCTGGAATACCAAAGATTTGAACCCAAGTGCCACAATGTTTCTGAATATGTGTTCCATTTTGAGCAGAGTAGCACCCTTGAAGTTCATAGTGGTTAAAGTTAATATATACTCAAATCTGTTCAAAAAAAACATATACTTGATTTGGTTTGGGAATCTCATTCCCCAATTTTAAGAGAGAAAATCAAACCTTCATTTGATTTTACTTCTATAAACTCACCACTCTAGTACCCAACCAGCACAGGAAAGTAAGACTCTCTTCCAACAATCTCAGTGAGACAAGTGCTTGTGCTGTCACTGTAGACCCCTGTGCCACACCACCTACAGAGAGGAGGTAGACAGAAACACAATATATGAAGGTGATGGATGCCATGTGAAGGGTTACCTATAATTGTTATGCAATAATAAACAGACCAGCTTAAACTTGAAACTTCAAAATTCCAATCATATTAAATACATCAGGACTGAGGGGAAAAAAAGAATTCTTTTTTTTAATTAATTGAGCGATGGCTGAGGAACAGGAGGTAGGCAGTGCCGGAGAGTTTTCTTTCAGCATTACCAGACCACTGGACTAGAAAACAGTTTCTTCAGCTTTGATGGCTACCTTCCTGTTTAAGACATGGTACTGCCTCGAGTGACTCAGAGCCAGAATGGACAAGACCTCTACTATTTCTACAACTCAGAGAACAGCAGTATTGGGTGGTGTTGGACAGTACTGAATCGCCACTGTGTGCTGTGTGGTGCTCTCAACAATGGTTAAGGGATAATACCTGGTTCCCTATGTCCTCTAGGGAGAATAGAGATGCTTTATAGAGCAGATGATGCCCAAAGACTGATTTTCATCGCCTTGCATTTCACATATCCGTTATTTTTTGTGGTATTTTTCTTTTTTTTAACATGTAATAAAGGAAATAATTTGTTTCTATTGTAACTAACTTCTCAAGAAGATGTTCAGGAGGAAACTGCTTATTTGGTGTTTCCTGAAGTTTTTTCTTTTCTTCTAGTTATGGCATTATCAAACTCCTGCTTCCCACAGCTGCAGTCTGTAGATGAATTGACTGCTCAATATTTATGATTAGTTTCTCAAAACAATTTATATCACTGTTCATAAAATTCTCAGGCAATTAAGCTGGTTAGTCTTCAGTGCTGCTTTTTTCTCCACATTACATTTCTATGGAGAATAGTCAAATTTCACTTGTTTAAATTAAATTAGAAATGTTTCCTCCGTAACCACAACCTCTCAGAATGTTATAGAATGGAGCATGAATTTTAAAAGTTCACGGTGAAGCATTACATATTCTAAGAAAAACATGAATATAAAGACTTAAGCCTTACGATTTCTATTCTATTGTTTTGTTCATCTGTAAGGAGACATGACACCCAGTACTTTATTTTCTGATAAGACATTATAATAGTCTTATAACGAAAAAGAAACATGTTAGATTGAAAGTGCAGGCAGTTATGGTTTGGCAGGGAAGGAACCACACTGAAAGATTCTGTTCCCAGATATCCAGAAAGCATTTCCTGTGTTATTGAGCAATTTTGTGTCCTTCATATTTCATTTGCAAGAAATAAATTACTATATATATATGTATTTTATTTTCACATTCCACTTTGCCTACAGAGTGTTGTGCAGTTTTTGTAATAAAAATAACACCTCCATTCAATTTTGGTGAAGTTCTTCTCAGTGATAGAACCAACATAGCAAATAAGGAGACTATATATGTAACTTATTCTATATTTTTATATTTCAAAGGTCTCACCAGAGCATATCCTGCAGATGTAAATTTTTCAATGTAAGTGTATATATATATATATATAAAAATAAAAATCAAACTAATTAACCCTATTCCTATGATTACCATCACCATTTGATTACAACATTAAACCTAATGACATTTTCTTAAAATACCTCGTTTTCATGAAAAAGAGTTGTCATCTCTCAAATGGGACTTTGAGATACAATCAGGAATCCGCTGCTGCTTTTGTTTAAACCCAAAAGTAGTGACAAGCTAAAAACTCTGTAGTTTTCAAAGTTTAGAGAGAGTAGATCTACAAGCCCAGAAAGTGCTTGTGAAGATCATGATGGTATAGTTAAAAGAGAATACTTTAAAGAGAACCAGTTTTAAAAGTGATCACACAGAGCTGATCTGTGAATTACATCTTAATTATAGGAGCACTGATTAAAATAGTCATTAAAAGAAGAAGGATTTCTAAATGAACAGAATTTAACAGGAACAACCATTCTGGCTTCTAAAATGAAAAATCCTGTTTCTCTGATAAATCGTTATTTTTATTCATATCCAAGAAAACCATACAAGGAGAATTACTTTAACATTCATTAGTTCTTTGAACTTTCCATTAATTATTGGCAATATTCCTCAATGTTAAAGAAAAACTACTAGCTTAAAATTTCTTGTGTGTAATTGTTTCCAGGACTCAAAAATGGATCAGGATGACCTGGTCAAATATTAACAGTGAAAGGAGAGGATGACAAGAGTCTGTATTAACATTAATTCCACATTGAATACTAGCCTGAAAACTGCAGCTTCTCACCTGTCTTTCCTCTCAAATTACACATATAGACATTTCTTGAACAATGCTAAGGTTGGTTGCTTGTCCTTATTTGTGGAAGAGCTTTTGCACATAAATTAATAGACTGAACTTAATTAAAACCACACTCGTATCTTTGCACGGTTAATGACATTTTAGATTGACTATACAGTAATTCCTCTATCTTCCTGAGGCTAAGCAAATGATATTTTTCTTCAGATTCAGATATAACATTTACAGATCACGTCTACTCTTACTTCACAAACACTGTTTGAAATAAAGGTAACAGTCTTTGATGTTTATTATTTTTCCACAAAAAACTATGTTCCCTCCCTTATCTTCCCCTTCTCAGATCTCCCTAAAGAAGACATTCAAAATAACGAAGCACACTTAAAATGTAGGAAGTGTTGATCAGCAAAATATGGAATTAAACAGCAGAGTATGTTACCACAAATACACTGCTTGGCATACAGAAAGACACAGGTAATACACAGAATAAAAATCCTAGCTTTCTTTATCCCTAGCAAGCATCTTTTTATAGAGGAACTGCTTAGATACCTACCAGCATATCACACTATTATAAAGTGCTTTGAAGTTAAGTGCCAAGTGCACTAGTTTTATAACTGACCAAATACAATCTGTGTTATTAAATACAAATCTTTCTAACTTACTTGTAGTCACTGTCTTCCAACGTTTTATTTTGCCAGAGGTCTCATGAGAAATCAAAGAGGTTTAAAGATGCTGTGTTCTGAGCTGCAAAGTTAAATGCTCTTACTATTTTTCGTACTATATCAGTCCTGCAACATGTCCCCAGGGAAGCTGGAGAGTAGCATTCAACCCATGCAAGCAGTTCCTTTTGATGCAACTCCTAGTAGCTCAATAATTTTGTGATATCTCAGGAAAACAAACCAAGAACAAAAAACCCCAAAACAAAACCCAACTCAAAATTATGGGAGAAAAATCTAATGGATGAGAAAAAAAAACCCCTAGAATTGTTATATATTTTTTGAGCGAGATTGATGATATATGAAACTATGAAGACTTAGTGTCTTCAGAAAAATCTCTTCTTACCAAAAAAAACCATCTCCAGTTTCTGCTTGGAGGACATAACTCTACACATTGTTTTAGCTCAGATCAGAAGTAACCTTTTCCAAGTTAATCTTCAAATTGTCTCCACTTGTTGTTCAAGCAAACTTCAGTATTCTCAAATGGAAAATAAACTTGGAAAGTGCATTTCAGGAGTGCTAAATCTGCTCCTGTCATTGAGAGGCATACAGTCCTTTGGTCACATGAGAGCTCGTGAAAACTCAAGTCAACAAAGTGAGGATCCGATGTTTCATTGTCCAGGTCCTCTCCTCTACTGACCAGAGAGTTTTCTCTGCCCACCATATACTTAAACTATATCTCACAAATTTGTCTGTAAAGATGCCATGGGAGACCACATCAAAAGCATTTTGACAGGGCTCAAAAATGGATCAGCGTGACATTGAATGGGCTGCCCAGGGGGGTTGTGGAGTCTTCTTCTCTGGAGACATTTAAAACTCACCTGGATATGTTCCTGTGTGACTTGATCTAGGTGATCCTGATGTGGCAGTGAGATTGGACTGGATGATCTTTCGAGGTCCCCTCCAATCCCTTAATGATTCTATGATTCTATAAATCAATTACATTAATCAGGCTAGCCATTCCCAAACATTCTCTGAGTTAATCAGGGACCTCCTCCAATCAACCAATCATTAAATTTTCTAAAAATTTGAAATATACATATATTAAAAAGGTAAAATGCATCAACCTGTTCCATTAGGGAGGTAAAGAAAATTAAAGTTACAGGAGATACAAATACTATGTTCAGAAAACTATGGTAGAAACAGCTGGAGATATCTATAAGGAAACTGAGGATGTACAAGAAGTTAACTGCAAACTGGAAAGAGAAATGAACTACTTTTATCCAGAGAAAAAAGTTATTTATATTTTCCACTGGAGGAAACTTTTTCGCATTTTCCTAGAAAACCCATAATGGCAAGTCACTAACAATAAAACTCCGTAATTAATAAAGAAAAGAGTGGTGCATAATGATCCTCTTTATAATGCTGGCATTCTGGTGGCAACAGCTTCTACATAGATGATATTTGCATTATTCTAAAGAACACCAGGAAGAAACAGCATATGTGTGACTATAATCAGATCTTTGGTCTGGTGCTGGGTGGTTTGGACAGCAATCATTTCCTGCTCAGTGCCATACACCGTGAGTCCAGGCAACCTATTGCCTGTGTCAGTGAATAAATATCTGCTTTGCATTCCTTTCTGTGTTCTGCTTACAAAGTGATTTGAGCATGGCAAAAGGTATTCAAATGCCAGTACCACCGTGAGGGAAGGTTGCTAGTTCAGTAACTACAAAGGAATTCTAACATTCTCTACATGACAGCCACTGAGTAACATTGACTTGCCACGGCATGGCCATCTGTTTTAATTTTAAGACATACATGTTACGTGGTCTGGACTTTAGCTGCTAGTTCAGCAGAGTGACTGCATTTTGGTTTTATTGTGGTAGGACACACATGGCTCTCCTGATGCCTTCAGCACAGTCTCTCAAATCACAGGTGCAGATCAGCCTTGTCTGGAGGCGAACTGTCGTCCTTTGACAAAGTAACAAAATGTATCTACTGTCTTAGTTGTGGTCTGCCTCTCATTCTCCATGGATACTCTTTATCAACTTAAAGCTTTTCCCATCCTTCACAAGGAAGTTGGTTAATATGTTGTCATTTACTCACTTCTCTATGGAGAGGGAACATATACAGCAGTATGACCCTCTGTCTGTTTTGTAAACAAAAATATCTACTCTCTTACTTCCCTCTCATGAAACCTTATTTTCTCATCTGCTATGCTGGTGCAGCATAATGTACAAAACAAAGGACCCAGAAAGGTTTCTTGTCCTGTTTAAAAAAATATGAGCTTTTACCAGCACCACTCTTGGCCTCTGCCCACTTACTATTGCCCACTAAAGATGCAAATATTAAAGTTCATTTTGAGAACTATTTCTAGGTGAAGAACTACCTGTTTTCTGTAACCACCCATCTGTTTATCAAATCCGGTGCAACAGAAAGTGAAGCAGGACATAAGCTGATATTCATTTCCCACTGTCTGCAATAACTTACTTATAGCAAAGTATCTGGCAGAGGATCGAGCTATGCATCCTTCATGGGCTAAGATTGTTGCATTCATGGACATATGTTAACAGTCTTCACCATAACTACTTTTTTGTTTAGACACCTGTTAGACTTTTAGGATTTTACAGAGTTATTGTTTGTGACATGACCAGAAAATACAATGACACCCCATGATAACGTCATGTTTGCATTTAGATTTTAGTAAACTGGGAAAACTGGAGATTTCCAAGCGTTGACAATGACACACTGAAGTGAGGCATGCATTTTCTTAAGAAAAAAGGAAACAACAAAACATATTTTTTATATTTTTCTATGTGTCACTCAAATTTTAAAAGTCTGCTTCAGACTGCTAAAATTAAAAACGCTGTTGAGTATGACCAAACAAACTCAGTTTTGGACAAAACTGCCAGACTCATAATGTATCTTCTGCAATTTCTGGCATTTTCTGGGTAGCACAGACTGAAATCAGGAACCAGGAAACTGAAGCTAAATGACTGACATTTATTTGACTGACATCTAAGCCAAATATGTACAGTACTTTCTTAAGTTTGATTACGTTTATACTGATAGCAGAAATATTCCTAGCAGTCAAAAAATGAGTTTCCTTTAAGCTATCTGTCCTAAAAATATATTATATTAGTATAATAAAAATAAAAATAAAGGATTGATCCATTAAATAAGTTTGGATCATGAGAAGAGTCTTGAGCTGGGTCTTTCAAGAAGTAATTCTGAATTGGCATTTATTTCTATAAATTGGCATTTATAGAAATATATTAGTAACATTATTTGCTTGAGAGCAAGCAGGAAGATGAAATGTGAGGATAATAGTAATCCTATATATAAAATAATTACTGACAACAATCAATGTGAAGAAATGGTAGAATTAGGAGTAATAAGGTTATCTTATTCATTGCCAGTATCTAACTTGAAGATGACTGCATTTCAGATAAAGTATAAGTCAATGAAAAAGCAGTCAGGAGGAGTTTTCAAGCTGTTTGATGCAACTTCACCTTAAAAATCAGACCTGAAGGAGCATACTGCATACCGTTAATACTTGCATTTAATAGGTAAAAAAGTTGTTGTTATTATTATTGATTGGGATTGTTTAGCCTGGAGAAGAGGAGACTCAGGGGGGACCTTATTGCTGTCTACAACTACCTGAGGGGTGGTTGT
>JAOXOE010018936.1:0-23234 GCA_028565055.1 Phoeniculus purpureus
CCGTCACCCTCACTGTGAAGAAGTTCCTTCTTAGGTTGATGTGGAACCTTCTACGTTCCAGCTTACAACCATTGCCCCTCATCCTATCATTACATGATACTGAGAACAGCCCAGTTCCATCCTATCTATCCTTTCTATCAGCTGACCCAGAAGAAAGATTTTAGATGCAGCCCTGAGCAGCACAAAATCTTTGAACAATTAAGTGGGAGATTGTCCACGCAGGAGAGCTTGGGATGATACAGACAGGACAACATGTCAAAAATGTGCTCTACAGTGCTGCTAGGGAGAATGGCCCTACCTGGAGCGTCTGTCAGAAAGCACCCAAGGAGATCCAAGCCTGACCCTTAGAGTTTTGCAGTCACAGATACAAGGGATCCAACACCTGCTATGCTCCAACTGAAAAAAAGCAGTGTATGAAGGAGTTTGAGTTGCTTTGTAAGTGGTCAGTACTGAAGCACAGATCCTCTTAGTGACTCGCTGCTGGTGCTGGGCTGGATGTTCAAAGAGAAAGTATCCTCTACAACTGATGCCATGAGGAATAAGCAGGCTGCACTGATCATACAACAGGGTTTGAACAGCTAGCCTTGGCTTCTGAGGAATCTTGGAAGTGACCACAAAGTGTTCAGAGAGCAAAGATTTTAGAATATTACTGGAGAAGGAGGAAACATGTTCATAAAACAAATTCCCAGGTAACAAGATATGATATGACCATTGTCCTTATAATTTTACATTGTCATGGTAATTTTTAGTTCCCCTGTTGGGATGCTATGAACAGAATCTTGAATGGTTTTTTTACATGTTAAGGTATTTTGTGCATTCAGAGTAAAAAGTCATATTTAACTACATCAGTTAAATCTTCCTTAAATTCCTCAATAAGTTTTTTTGATCTTCAATGATTTCTATGGTAACAGCAGAGCAGTATTCCTATATTTATATCATGACATCGGGGGTGGGCATCACTGCTGTTCTCTATTGAAAGGTATTTACAATTGAAGAACTATAGATAGAGTCTAAGGCTTGCTTAATTAGTTAAGAATTTTTGATTGTTTGGCTGTGTAGGGAAGACACAGCATGCAAAACCTTCATTTTTGTTCACAATTTAGCTCATGAGTCACTTGCCTTGACTGCAGTAAATATGGTAACCGAATTAGCTACACTGCTGACAACTGATCATATCATCACATTTGTACCATGAATTGTGGTGCAAACATTTACAAAGACCAAATCAAAAGCATGAAATAAAAAAGCACATGAAAGCTACAGCTTTCACAATGCGTTTCTGACTTAGTGCTAATAATAAAACCAAATGTACAAATAAAAATACTAATATTAAAAATGATGTAAACAGTTCTTTTTAATCCCAGAATAAATCTAATGCTGTCTTATCAGATATTCCGAGTGGGGACATTCCTAGTGCTTTTTAACATGAACAAGGTAGTGGCTAGGTCTCTAGTAAATGATGAAAGCAGATGTGTAAAAAAAGACTATTTGAATTTGACCCATGGTTTTTGTGTTGTGAATGGCACTGCAGTAAATGGCACAAGCAAACACATAAGTAAACTGTATATGAAACAAAATATTATTATCTGGAGTGCATAAAGATAGAACAAGTCATGTTTTGTGTAACTTTTCAAGAATCTGAATGAACACAGGGAAATAGTTATTTTATACAAGCTCTTTCTCGTTTATGTAAGTAATTTGTAACTGGAGGACCTGAGTACTGTATCCAGTTTTGTGTGCCTCAGTATCAAGGTGCTGGAAGGAGACCAGAGGAAGCCAACAAAGCTGATGAAGGGCCTGGACAATAAGTCTTATGAAGAGTGCTTGAAGGAGCTAGGGCTGTTTAGTTTGAAGAAAAGGAGGCTGAAGGGAGACTTCACCTCTCTACAACTACCTGAGTGGACTTTGTAGAAGGTTGGTGCTGGTCATTTCTCAGGGGTAATTACTGATAGAACAAGAGAGAATGGCTTCAAGCTGCAACAAGGTAGATTTAGACTGGACATTTGGAAAAGGTTTTTCACAGAAAGAGTAGTCAGCCATTGAAACAGGCTGCCCAGGGAGGTGGTTGACTTCCCATCACTGGGTGTGTTTAAAGGTCATTTACATGTGGTGTTGATGGATATGGTTTAGTGGTGAAGTTTGTAGAGTAGGGTTGATGACTGGACTTGATGGTCCCAAGGGTCTTTTCCAACTTGAATGATTCTATGACTCCATGACTTCTGCTTACCAAGAGGCAGGCAGTCGTATTGGTGTTTTCAGACTTTTTTTCCTAACAGAAGACAGTATTTATTTCATTACGGGCATAGACTTACATTTTTAGCCTTGCACCATTTTATGTGTTCAGACACAGCATATTGCTAATGTGGTCTAATGTTATATTCCTTGTCTCACACAATTGATCAGAAAAGAAATATTAGAAGGAAACATTGTTCTTCTCTGTAGAAATTTTCTTAGCTAAGTAAGAAAATAAGCAAAGTCACAAGGTTGTTCAGTAATGACTGCCACATTTATAATGGCAACACACGCAAATGGCATGTAAACAGGCTGGTGACATATGAGGGTACTGTTGCTTGCATGATTTATTTTAAGCATTCAGTGAAGGTTTAATTTTTAGCTAGATGTTTCACAGTTAATTGAGCAGCTATTGAAGAATTTCCAAGTTCAAGCAGAATAAAGGTGGAAGAAATATCTTCTCCCAGCGCTACTAGATGTTTTCCTTTCTTATTAGGAGTGAGTTGATAAGCACTTGAACAAGTGGACAAGAAGAGAGACAGAAAGCTCTTCTTTTGGCTGATAGGTAGAAATTAATGACCAGAAATACTGTTTTTGCTAATATCCTCTTAAACACATTTTGCAGAGAACAACTTCCATATTATCAACTTTTTTATGCGTAAGGAACCAACATGCACATCAGTCCAAAAGATGCAGAAAGTGTTACAGGCACCATGAACAACTTGCTTTAAAAGCCTAGATAGTCCTTTGGGCCCTGTGCAAAAAACCAACTGCTGTAGAGTTTCACCTTCTATAAAAGTCAGAAGTATTTTTGTGCCAACTTGAAAAAGTTCACAATCTTGACCTGACCAGTTAATTTTATTTTGCTACTGGTATTAGATCATCTCTTTTATGATTGCTGTTTGCTGGATGCAGGAGCACTGATTAAAGCCTGTGGCATTTCATGTCTAACACAGGTCTGGTTTACTGAATTGAGGCCAACACAGAATGTCATGTAGCTTCAGTGAGGCAGGTCAGTTTCAAGAAATAACTCATACTTTCCCTCCTGGTTTCTGGTTTAGAAGTATGTTACCATGGCGACTGCAAAAGCTCAGCTTTTGCACAGACTTTGAGATTGTCACCTCTCAAAGCTTTACTCCCTCCTTAATCTCCCAAAAAGAATTACCTTGCCAAAATAACTCCACTGCTCTATAATTGCAGAGCTTCTTACAATTTATCCTCACTTCAAACTGCAGTCATTGCAGCAGATTATCTCTAAACTATATCTGCATAGTAATTCTGATGGCAAACTGGAAAAAAGCTGATGAAACAAGTCCAAAGGACATTCTCCACGTGCCAGATAAGACTTTCAAAAGCACCCATATGACTGGGGTGCCTGGGCTGTGATGGATCCTTGACGCACTAAGCTCATTTGTGTGTCTCTGTGAGGTGTCCAACTTACTTCTGAAGCATAGTGTTAGCTAGTGCTCAGCAGATTTTGTACCTGTCTTGAGATGTGTCTTCTGGATCACCAATG
The DNA here is from genome assembly GCA_028565055.1 of Phoeniculus purpureus. NCBI lineage: Eukaryota > Metazoa > Chordata > Aves > Bucerotiformes > Phoeniculidae > Phoeniculus > Phoeniculus purpureus. The sequence goes on from JAOXOE010018936.1 coordinate 3,749, forward strand.
CACTGAGAAGTCCTGCCTAGGAAGACTAGGAGAGGGCCAATGCTCAGTGTAAGGCAAAACAGGGACAGTGGGCTCCTAGAATAGTTAAGCTATGATGGTGTTGCCACCTCTACCAACTATCCCAGGCAATCTCTCCCCAGCAAGATCCCACAATCTCGATTCGTTTGAAGGTGCATACTGAATTTTCTTGCCCAGTGAGAACTCATGCCTAATACTGATATTTAATTCCCACAAAGTTTTTTTCAGTACTTGTGGTGTTTTCAGCATGCATGTCAATGTGGATTGTGCATCTTCACCTCATGAAAGATCATTGACTCATTTAGACACATCCTTTGCCCCATTATAAAGTGTAACGAGTGGTATTCTAATCTATATATTACTTTTATTGTTGTTAATATATATGTCCATAAATGGTCCTTATAACAAAGGGAAGTTTGTTAGTGAAGAGTTCTGTTCACAGGGAGTGCTCTCAGATATGTGGTTTTATATGGCTCTTTCTGATAAAGTTAGAGGATCAACAGCTCTGTCTGATTAGCTAATCTAACATCATTGTGATGGCTGAGGTCAGCCAACGGGAAACTACTTCCTTTTTTGTTTTTCCTTCTATGAATTACACACCTCTTGGAATTGAGAAGGACTTTTGAATAAAATTGCTTAATTTTTTCAACAGTCTTATTTTTTTCAACCGCAGTTGGTTAATATGAAAATCACTTATTTTAAAGTCTTGTCACAAGAACAAAACTGAATTATAAAGTTAACCATTTTCCAGAATAATTCTGCAAAGAAGACTCCAGATCTTTAAAAATCCTTCTTATACAATTATTCCAAAAGATAAGAAAAACAAAACAACTTGATAACTAGTTTAGAACAGAGGTTCCGTAGTGGTTTTGTTGTATATCTATCTATATAATATGTTTCTTCAAGCAATCTCAGGACAGCTTTTTTTCAAAAAACACAAAATTTCACTCCAGCATACTTCATTGAATAAAATCCTATTGAAGGAGGAAACTTTAATTTTAATTATCTGCTGAACTGTGACAGTAAAATGGAAACTGTTGTGGTAACCCAGAATTTATTTAAAAATGGAAACAGGATGCCTCCATAGGGCTGTGACCAGATTAAGAACAGAGGTGTCCAGAGTGCCATTATTACTGAATTTTGGTAGAGGATGAGGAAACAGAGGAAGGGTGCTGCTGAGCCCTTTCTGAAGAACTTTTTCTGAAGCACCGGAAACCCCACACAATGCTTGCAGACGTACAAGGTTTGTCTGGACTTCTGGTAGCATTTAGTTGCTTTAAGTAATTAGAATACAATACATTATCCTTCCTCCATTGCTGGCCAATGTAAATTGAACTTTGTAGCAGTGAAAGAAAGGACAGTGTGAGGGTCAGTGTGGTTTTGGGGCTCAAGGTGGTTTTTGAGATACAGTCAGAGTAAAGGAGAACTCCTTCCTTCTTCATGTGTGTTGTAGTACAATGCTGGTTCGGGACAGCATGACTGTGAGCAGGCTAGATGAAAACTGATGTTGAGTTAAACTGGAGCTATAGCCTGAGCTATGATAAAAATGAGGTACATGAACTTAGCTTTATTTTGGGAGTACGCCAGACCATACCAGCCCCAAGCTGAGGATAGTCTCCCAATACTTGGTGTTGGCTGATGGTTCACTTCTTGACTATGGCTAAGCTTTCCCCTGAAATATTCATCAACGAGCTTTGATAGAGTTTAAGTAACCAGGTATGAGAGGCCATGTCTCTGCAAAGCCAGTTCCTTGGTTTTGTTTATAATGCAAAACTAATATTGTTTTATTCCTTGCCATTCACCAATGCAGGGTAATAAATTACATATATGCCATATATAGCAGATCTATTGTATGCTACCTGTCTGAAGACATGTAAACCAATTTCTGTAATTTAAAGCAATGCTAAAGTGATTAACATTTTAAATCCTCTAGGGTTTGTTTGGAAAGCAAGCATGTGTTTGACTGAAGTCTTCCTGTTCAATTTAAACACAGCTGAAGTAGTTTTTAAGAAATATAATAGTACCTTTTCCTAAGAAGTTGAAACTTATTTTTTTACCACACTCTCTGAGCTACAAAGAAGAAAATTGGCATTTACAATTATTTTTTTTTTAAATTACACTAGTTGAATTAATGAAGGTATCTTTTTCCCTACTAAACACGCATGGCTGGTTAGTGAAAAGAGACTTAAAGAAAAAGATGTGAAGACAGAAAATGTTGTAGATTCATAATTCTGTTCTACCTAGAGTTTCAAACTCTTACGTGGGAGATTTTGTTGGGGGAGTGTTGATAGCAGAGAGGACTTTTATTCTTTTCCTTTCTGTGGAATCTCCTAACCATTAAATAAGCTCCACATTAGACAGAATTGCTATTTTTCTAAGGTTGGATCTGGACTTCTTTGAAGATGTTTCAACTCACAGCCTTACTGCAGCTGAAGCCTAAGCAGATCTTAAAATGTTTATCAATGAAATGAAAATGTTATTTCTGACAGCATGAAGGCTTGTTAGTTACTTTGTTCTGTTTGCCTTTGCAGCCACACATGCCAAAAGACTGTCTGATGCAGGACAACAAATCGTAGATTTTGTAAGGTTTGTTGGCTGGGTGCAGTTGCATAAAACCAGTAGCATTAAGAATCCAGTGTGCGTCTATCAGAAGGAATCAGATAAAGGCCAACTAACAGCACCCTTCTAGCAGACTAATAACAAATGTTCAGCCATCCTTGCCTTGGAGATCTAAGCTAGCCAAGACTGTGAAAATCAGTGCCAGAAAAGTAAAATCAGACATGGTGCAGTAAATGTAAAGCTTGAGAAACATATTTGGTTAATGATTGATTTTTAGCTGTTAACAGATTTTGGATATAAATAAAGGCATGTTGGACATTTTGAGGTTTGCTGCTCCCACCACGTCAATCTACAAACACTTAACAGTAACAGTTACAACATCAACAAAATCTGAATCACACAACAGGTGTTTAACTGCTGTACCAGCCCATTGTTTAATTAAGTCCTCATAACAGTCTTTATGTTTTTATGCACCAGGGACCAGTGATAAATATTACTGGAGGGAAAATCTGAGGAACAACCCTTCCTCCCACAAATAATGTCTTTTACAACTTGTTTTAGCTGCTCTTCTTTATTTTCCAGTGTTATACACGCTAATATTTAAGTCCTTCACAGAACTAACGGAATATAAATACTATCATCATGGTGGTGATCATTGTTATTACAATTTAAATCATTATCACATTGTAATTACTATTTAATCTCGCAGACGATTTCAAAATTTATTGTACCAAGAGTGCTGGTAGTTAGTCCAGCTGATCCAACCATAGCTTTTCCTAAATATTAAAACTGTGCCTGTGACTCAGACTTGTACCGCAAACCTCTGATTTAATAGGACTTTTTCTCACTGTACTTCCAAAGCTGAAAAAGGTAAAAGTTATCTCATTACCAGCTGGAGGCTGATAATGTATGATGGTTCATCACCCTGGCCCCTTTCAGGGTCCTCACCATGAACCCCATCTACACCATCACGTTGCAGCCTTCAGCAAAGAGCCCAGACCCTGCTGCATCCCTGCTGCATCCAGCACCATCCATTTGTCCTTTTGAGATGTTTCAGTTCTCTGTGGCCTGGGAGCTTGAGCAACATTACATCGTACACCAGTAAAGCCAGAAATTTCTTGTTAGTATAATGGAAATCTTAAGTCTAATTCAGGAATCTTTAGCTGTCTAAATCTAAATGTTATGAGAAGTGAAACAATAATATTGTAGTTGAATTATTTCTGAATGGAAAATTCTTTGTAATAAAATTACAGTTGAAACACACAGTTTCTATCCTCTTTTTCCTGATGTTATGCTGATCTTTACAATGCTCCCTTGCATCGTAAAGTCAATACCTTCCAGCTCCTGGGAAGGACAATACCAGAAACCGTCAGCCTCCAGGGTCCTTTGGAAAGAAAACACGCAGATGTTGCAGCATTCTTGTTTCGCTCTCCAGGTTTCAGTTGAGGCCACTTGTATACATTTGCTAACATGTTGTTTTTTAAATCTTCCACTTTCTTCAGTGCTTTGTAGTGCCACACAATAGGTTCAGTCACTGACATTCATCCAAACATACTGTATATGGGACTATCTAGAAGTTAGTTGCCATTTTTTTATCCTTTTCTTTATCTTTAAAACTTGTTTTGGCCGGGTCTGGGTCTGCATTTCTTTAGCTGATCACAGCAGGGTGGCTTATATCTGCAGGGTCGTTCCCTAGTGTCAAGCCCACGTCCCATCTTCTATCATCCCATATCTGTACATGTCTGTATAGCGTGTCTCTATAGTGTGTCTCTGCTTCTTGAGGCCTCAATGTTTTACATTTCTTTGTTTAGCAATAAGGCAGAAAATGCAAGCATCAATTGTGGCTAAGAAATAATGAAGGAGAATAATGTCTGAATTGTCAAGTCGATAAATTATGTGTATTCTATGTTTTTAGTGTTAGTATGTCGTAGTTCTGGGAAACAGGTGTTAGCTGACCAACCCTATGTCCCTTCAAAACCGGTTGGAAGTGCAAAGTACATATTTATTTCCTAGACAGTAAATAAGTTGTTTGTTGGTTCCACAGAAAGATCTTGGTGGAGGACAAACCATTGCACATATTCTTGCCAGTTTGAGTTTATGTAGTGTTTATGCTTAAGGTTCTGCATAGCTGTTCCACTTTCTCATGCTTTTTGTTGGAAATTGGAGTAATTTTATAGGGCAAATGACAAACAAAATACAATTTTCTAGAAACAGAGTGTGCTCTTTTTGCCTTCCAAGAAGAGAAATATTCACAGATTAGTGTTACAGTTCTGGAGTTAAAGTTGCTGGTCTAATTTTAAAAACAACTCAAACATGTCTAACATGAATAGAATATTTCTTTCCAAATCAGGCCATCAGAGCACAGACCCTGGACCTCAAGGACAAAAACCTTTCCTAGTAGGTGAAACCTCGCAGAAGGCAGCTCTGAGGGGCAATGGACCCCAGCAAAGATGGTTGGCCATTAAGGACAGCATTCTCCAGTTGCAAGAATGGTCCATTCTCAGGAAAACAGGGAGATTTATCTAGAGGTTGGCTTGACATAGCAAGAAAGATTCAACGTGAAACGGCAGTGTACAAATGCAGGGCAAGGGTAAGATACAAAGAAGGAATCAAGAAACGCTGCCTAGACATACAAGGGGCGACATCAGGGATCCAATATTCATCTGAAGCTTTTATTTGCAAGGAATGCAAAGTGCAGCAAGAGCTTCTGTTTCTACGTTAATCTGAAAAGGCTTTTCAGGGAAAATGTGAGCACATTGTAAGATGAGGTGGGTGATTTCACAGAATCATAGAATGCTATGAATTGTCAGGGAACTCTGGAGATTATCCACCTCAGCAAGTTCTCATAGAGTAGGTCACACAGGAACATGTCAAGGAGGGTTTTGAATGTCTCCAGAGTCAGAGACTCCACAATCTCTCTCTGCAGACTGTTCCAGTACTCTGCTACTCTCGCTGTAAAAAAGTTTTCAAATTGTTCATATTCAATCTCCTGTGTTCTAGTTTAAACCCACTGCCCTTGTCTTATCTCTGGGCATCACTGAGAACAGCCAGATCAAACCATCCTGACTGTCATCGGTTAATCCTTGACCCTTTGTCATGATACCACACCTTAGGGAATCAACCACATTCCATCACATTACCCACATGAGAACCAATGAATATCTCTCTCCATGACACTATAAATGGTATGTGAGAGGTTGAACTGAATTTTTTCTGCCCAGAGCCGCATTGAGAGGGCTGGCACTCTCTGTATTTTCTTCCCCATTAAAACTACCTCTATTTGAAAAATGGTGTGGGGAGTGCTTGTGGGAAGAACCTTTCCAATTTTTTTTCTTTACTTTTAGTTTCTTTCTCCATCTTTTTTTCCAAATTGCTTCTTGTTCTTGATTAATAAAAATTGTTATTTTTCTTTACTGTAACATTGTCCTTGGTTATAGTGAGTTTTGAAGACCCAGGAAAATCAAAACTGGGATATCTCTCTTTAGATGTTTAAAATCACTTATGAGATTGCTCAGTCTCCTCCATCGAAGGCTAAAGAACCCATCTCTCTGAATCTGTCATAAGGAAGATGCTTCAGCCGCCTGGTCATCTCAGTGGCTCTGCATTGGACTCTCTCCAGTAGCTCCCTGTCCTTTTTGAGCTAGGGAGCCCAGAACTGGACACAATATTCCACAGGTGGCATAACTAGGGAAGAGCAGAGACAGAGGAGAGCCTGCCTTGACCTACTGGTCACACTCATTTTAGTGCATCCCAAGAGACCATTGACCTTCTTGGCCACAAAAGCATGTTTTTGTCTCAAGTTCAATCTGTGTTCCACCAGCACCCCCAGGTCCTTTTTCCCCAGACCTGCTCTCGAGGAGGTCAGTCCCCAACCAGTACTGATGCATGGGGTTATATCTCCACAGATGCAGCATTCTACACTTGTTTTTTTTTATAACCTCATATAACCTCATTAGGTATCTCTCTGCCCACCCCTTCAGGTCACACTAAATAGCGGCACAGCCCTCTAATGTGTCAGTCCCAGGTTTGTATCATTAGCAGACTTGTTGAGAGTGCAACTCTGTTCCCTCATCCAATATCATTGATGAATGTACTGACTCCTGAGGAACACCACTAGACGTAGGCTTCCAAGTTGACCCTGCCTCACTGATGACAGCTCTCTAAGTTTTGTCCTTTAACTGGGTCTCAATCCACCTCACTAGTCAGTAATTCAACCTACACTTCTTAAGTTTGGCTGTGAAGATGTCTTGTGAGACAATGTCAAAAGCCTTTTCTCTTTGTGTGATTTATTGAGATTTAATGACAGCAGACAGAGATAAAGGTTTACCACTTTCTTTGTTATCACCAGTAAGGTCTGACAGACCTCTCTACATAATTATGTGGCTTAAGAAAGAGAGGACCTACGTGGTCAAAGTCAAGGATCATTCAGGAGCACTTGATTCACGCATATACCTGGCATCTTTCAGGCTGCACCCCAAGGAGCTTAGAAAGGTGGCTCATGTACTTATACAGCTGTTCCCTATTAGCTTTCAAAGTTCCTGGAGGTCAAGAAGGTCTCAAAGAAGTGGACAATGGCAAATATCATACCTGCCTTCAAATAAGTGCAAAAGCCAACTCGAGTAACCACATTCTAGCTGGCTTCCTGTCAGACCCATGTAAAATCAAGAGATGAGTAGTCCTGAAGCCCAAGTCTGAGCACAGTAGGGACACCTCTCACTGGACCAGGTTGCCCAGACCCGCATCCAACCGGACCTTGAACACTTCCAGGGACAAAACATTCACAGCTTCTCTGGGCAACTGTTTTAAGTGCTCTCTATTATATTCTAAAAGTCTTGGGTTTGGTGGGTGGACCACTAGATGCGTAAAGAACTGGCTTGATGGCCGCATCCAAACAGTGGCTGTCAATGGGTCCATGTCCAAGTGGAGGCCAGTGACAAGCAGAGTCCCTCAGGGGTCAGGCTACTGGAGAGCAGCCCTGAGGAGAGGGACTTGGGGGTGCTCGTGGACTAAAAGCACAACATGAGCCAGCAGTGTGCACTTGCGGCTCAGAAGGCAAACTGGATCCTGAGTTACATCAGGAAAAGTGTGGCCAGCAGGTCGAGGGAGGTGATCCCCTCTACTTGGCTCTGGTGAGATCTCACCTAGAGTACTGCATCCAGTTCTGGAGCTCTTATTCCAAGAAGGATGTGGACATGCTAGGGTTTGTGCAGAGGAGGGCCATGAGGATGATCAGAGGGCTGGAGCACCTCTCCTATGAGGACAGACTGAGCAAATTGGGGCTGTTCAGTGTGGAGAAGAGGTGACCTTCTTGTGGCCTTCCAGTATCTGAAGGGGGCCTACAGAAGAGTTGAGGAGGGACTTTTTAGGATATCAGGTAGGGACAGGACTAGGGGGAATGAAGCAAAGCTGGAGCTGGGCAGATTTAGAGTGGATGTGAGGAGGAAGTTCTTCACAGTGAGAGTGGTGAGAGCCTGGAATGGGTTGTCCAGGGAGATGGTTGGGGCCCTGTCCCTGGAGGTGTTTAAGGCCAGGCTGGATGAGGCTCTGGCCAGCCTGATGTAGGGTGGGGTGTCCTTGCCCATGGCAGGTGGTCCCTTCCAGCCCTGACTGATTCTATGATTCTATAAAGCCTGTGTTACAGGTGCTTAGAACTTCTTGAAGACAATATGGATGTGTTCCTGTGTGAGATTGTTCTAGGTGATCCTGCTGTGGCAGGGGGATTGGACTGGATGATCTTTTGAGGTACCTTCCGATCCCTAATAATTCCATGATTCTAAGTGTCTCACCATCTTGCAGTGAGGGATTTAATCCTAAAAGCCAGTGTTAATCTACTCTCTTTTAGTTTGAAACGTTTCTCTTTTGTCATATCACTACATGTCCATATATAAAAGTCCATCTCCAGCTTTCCTATAGGCCCCCTTCAGGTACTTGAAGGTCCTATAAGGTCCCTCTTGAACCTCCTCTTCTCCAAACTGAACAACACCAGCTCCCTCAGCCTGTCTTCATAGCAGAGGTGCTCCAGTTTTCTGGTCATCTGGTCCTCATCTGTACTTGCTCCAACAGTTCCATGTCCTTCTTTTACAGGGGACTCCAGAACTGGACACAGTATTCAAGGCACAAAAGCAGAGGTGCAAAGTCAACATCCTTGACCTGCTGACTGCTCATCTTTTGATACAGTCCAGGATATGGTTTGCCTTCTGCATTCACACATTTCTGGCTCACGCTGAGACATTCATCCACAAATGCCCCCAAGACCTTTACCTCAGGATTGCTCTTAATCCATTCACCACACGAATTTGTGTTTGGGATTACCCGAAAGCAGATGTAGGACCTTGCACATGAACTTTTTGCACCTCATGTGGTTTGCAGTTCTCAAGCCTGTCAAGGTTCTTCTGGATGGCCTCCCTTCCCTCCAGCTTGTGAAGTACCCCACACAGCTTGGTGTCAGCAGCAAACTTGCTGAGGGTGCACTCAATGCATTGCTATTCGTGTGACTGACAAAGATGTTAAACAGCAGCTGACCCAAAACAGACCTCTGAGGAATAACTAGTCACTAATAACCAATCTCCACTTAGACATCCAGCTGTTGATTGCGACAAAATCATCCTGCCAATACATTACCCACTGACTGGTCTATCTGTCAAATCCATGTCTATTTTGGAGGAAAGCGTGTTGTGTGGGAGAGTGTTGAATGCCTTGCACAGGTCCAGTTGGATCAGGTCAGTTGTTCTACCCTTATCCTGCAGTGCTGTTTACCATGTCATAGAAGACTACCACCACAGCCTGGGCAGATTTTGACATTGGGCTTACATTGCAGATGTGCTGTACATGACTGTTACTCAGGAAGTGTGCGCCTCACACCACTGTAGAGAACCTAGCAGTTAGAGTTAGAGCAGGATGGGAATTTACCCAGCAGAAGCACCATGTGAAGAAACTATCTCTACTGATTTGCGTGGATACAGACGACACATCTGTAAAAAGGATTTTGTCTAAATTCTATTGATTTTCTCCTTTCCCTTCCATACTTCACCTCATTCAAGAATCCAGCTAATGTGATGTATAAGTAAGAATCAACTGTGTGAAAGCACTTCTTACAGACCAATAACTGTTGCTACCGTCAGCAGAAGAGCGTTGCAGCTGTGAATCTGAAAGCTATAAATTTAAAAGTTTAGAGGTCTGAGCAGCATGCCGGACCACAACCTGTGTTTAAATCATAGAATCATAGAAACATTAGGGATTGGAAGGGACCTTGAAAGATCATCTAGTCCAATCTCCCTGCCACAGCAAGATCACCTAGACCAAGTCACACAGGTTTGAATGGTCTGAATCAAAAATGGTGGATTTGTGCATATCCACAAAATGGAAATATTTTGTGAGCACTGGAAACTTTTCTTTGTGAGGTTATTTGGATAAGTCCTTGTGAGAAGTGTTTATTTAAATCTGACTAGTTAACTTCAGCTTATATTCAGCCATCATTGTCATGGAGACACACATTGCTGGTTAAAAAAAGAGAAGCCTTTATGACCGTTCTACTCTTGTGTTTGTTTATTATGCTGGCTGTTGTAACTCTTTGTCCTTCAGGCTGTTAAACAAACAGAAGGAGGAGCTGGTTATATGCCTTTTGCCCCTGAACAAACTAGAATAATAAAACAAATGGAAAGCCTACTGTACACCTGCAACCACGGAACTCTACCTCAGAGGGCAGCAGCATATAACAGATTCTATGCTCATTCCATGCTTAAAAGCCTTATCTTCTTTAATCTAGCCTCTCAGTGCTTTAGTAAACAACAAACAAAAAAAGCTAGATTTTCTTTTGTTCCAGCACATAGAAGTAATTTACTTAATAAAACTTCATGAAAATATGTATTGTCTATGAAAAAAATCAAGATTAATAAACACACCATGGTCATAGTCAGTGCTGAGTTGCCACTGTTATTTTACAGCTCACAAATCTGTTTCTTGACCATAGGACCACTAGCTATGAAAGCCCCCCTATTCAGCCTTTTAGCTGAATTCGGGTGCTGACAGCGTACAGCATCCATGAACACTTATAGTGTCTCTCCTGGACTGTGTTTGTTGTTGCATGTGAAAATTTCTCAGCAAAATTCTTATTTCAAGGAATTTACATCGTGCAGAAATAAATGAGGCATTTGACTGAAGTAAACACACATTAAGCTCCATGACATTTGCTTCTGCTTTGAAATGCTTGCTCTTTCATCAGAGGTTGGGTGCCTGGAAAGTATAATCTGATGCCAAGTTCTTATGACTCCTAAGACTGGGTGAAAAATTACCTGACTTTTTTATTCAACAGGAAGCTTCTTGTACTTTTGATCCTTTTTATTCTTTTGTATGCAGGCTGTGCTACGTGGGCTGCGAACTGCTTGCATAATGTACAAATGCTTAGGGTTCATATTATGCAGAATGTCTCTTTTGTTAGTTTCCCTGGATATAACAAATAATCATTTTAAGGAATAAACAGTATGCATGTGGCAGGTGCAGCAATCCCTGCTCCCTGCCCACTCCCACCTCTTTGCCAAGGACCAAGACAGCAAATTATGGTACTTGATGGGTAGTTCATGTTTTGTCTCCCTTGGCATCCTACTGTCTGTCCCACCTTTGCCTGAGTTTACTGGTAACTGATTACAAAGACCACAGGCCACACTGGACTCAGGGAATAAATGGAGCCCTGCTAGAATCAAATTTGAGCAGGTCTTCCTCCAAACAGCAAGCCTTGCAGTTGCAGAGATTTCACCTTGGGTCAGGACATGATTCAAACTCACTTCTGTGGAATTCAGTGGTTCCTTGCCTCTCTTTTGGTGAGTGGATTTTTGTCTGGGTACACTTGAGTGGAGGACTTCTCCCTCGTATGTGTGAGCACACACACATTTGGATAGCCTTGTCTTAGAGTACTCCTTAGAGTTTAGGAATTTTCTGTGCACTAATATATTCCTGACCGACATCCGAACTCATGCATTGTTGGAGTGGTTCATGATTTTGCAGTCATGATTCAATAAAGTGAATTGGTTTGTTAAGGAAGACAAGAGCCAAAAGGAAATAACTTGATCTTTTTTTTAGAGTCTTGAATATATTTGTCTTTAGTGTTCAATGAGTCTTCAGGATGACTGGTAATGCAAGGCTTTGTTTTCAGCTTTTGGGAGTTGTATCAATTCTATTAAGCACTGAGGCAAACTTGTTTATGAGTGTCAGTCTCATATATATATGCAAAATTTAAGGTCTTTGGAAAAGAAATTCAGTATAGCCATGACAATTATCTTTTTATTTTAGTGCTCTGATATAAGACACAAGGACTAACCTTCTGCATTATTGAGAAATGAACAGAAGATTTAATCGTTCTTCCCAAATAATTAGCCAAATGAAAAACAGTGAAAATTGTGTTACTATGAAGTAGAAGAATGGTATGGAAACATGCATGACATACTCAACAATTTTCAGGAGATCCTGTAATGCAGAAAGCAGGCCCTAGTCTTTCAAGCACGGACTTTCAAATATAAAATCTGCCAGTTGCTCAAATATCTACCTATGAAAGTGAGATGGGAAGAATGAAGAATCAGTTTTATCCACTGTCCTAAGGGTGAAATAAGGGAAATGTTTAAAAGAAAATTTCCCTTCCTTTTCTTCAAGGACATGGGGCTGATTTTTCTGCAAAAAACAGCCGACTTGTTTATATGATCCTTCTCCATTTTGCTATTCATTGTACTGTACCAACCACAAATCTTATAAATGCAGTCTTAATTAAACAACCCTTAGTATTGTGACTGCAGAGATGTATAATTCAGATGCACAGCAGGTGACAGCTGCACAACGGTTGCCTTTGCTTACCGAACTTCTAGTGGGAAATTAGGCATCTTGTTTGCATATGAAAGAGGTGAACAGCTTTTCCTCTTCTCCCTTTCCTTCTTGTCCTCAATTTACCGAATACCTAGAGTTTTAATCTAAAGCTTATCCAGCGAGAAATCATTGTAATTGGAGTCTTGAAATGGCTTAGGGAACAGACATGATCTGAAGCCAGATCTGACATGGTAGAAATTACTGTTGCTTTTGAGTCTGAGGAAACAGTGGCTGTGAAAGAACAATTTATTAGCTGAAAGAACTAACAACTAATAGTAGAAACTACTCCATTAAAAGTAGGAAACGTCTTTGTTAGAACTACTCCATTAAAAGGGGCAGGGTTTTATCTCTCAGTTTTTATCTCTTGAACCTTCTTGATGAGGTAAAACTAAACTCTCAAATTCTTTAGTACAAACTCAAAAACCTTATAATAAAATACTTTGGTGGTAGAAATCACAGGGCTAGTATAGGAAGCTATTTCACATCCTTCACATTGAAACCACCTGTCTGCAATTTTCATACCCCAGTTGGCAGTCTGTTAACAGAAAGCTGCTAAAACTCCTTTTTTTGGATGTGAACACAAGCACTCAAAGAAGATTGGATGGGGACAACAAAAGTAATTGTTGCTAAGTGAAACACATAATTTGGAAGTTTAGATCAGAAACAGGAAAAAGTCCCCTGGACCAAAACCACTGATTAGACTTGAATGTGCAAGAGTAGATACACTCCCTGTGAAATTAGGTATTTTGTTAGCAGACACAGTTTGACTGTGAAAGTATATAATGCAATATCACTCTTAAAAAACCTGAAGGCTTTTTTTAGTCTGGTGTATCTGAGCATGATTTAAAGGAATGAGTTATGAACAAAAGTGGGTGGCTTCATGTGGGAAGTAAATGAAAGTGTTTGGCAGCGAGGAGTTAAAGAATACCGGTGAGCGTTGCTATTTTTGTACAAGGCAAAATGAGGTTGCTTTTAGTGTTAATACAATTTTCGACTAATCAGTTGCTTAATCTTTAACCATTAGAGGTTTTCAGAGAAGGTATTTGTTCAATTGTAAAGCTAAGTCGCCTAAAAGTTCCCTCAGCTTAAGTTGCTTAGAAAGTTAACACCTTAACAGTACAAAGTTGTTTCGCAATATAAACATTCCTTAAAATCTTGTATTTTTAATCTGCTTTACTGCCAAAAATATAAATGAACATAATCCCTACTTCTGTTTTGTGATGAAGTCATCCTCAATTGACCACTTTTGTAGTTTAGGTGTGCCAATATTGCCTGTCTTCTTCAGTTCAAAGAGCTGTGCGTTGAATGATGCAGTTTAGGCTCCCTAAGCAGGTCACGGTTTGTTGTAAGTTGCTTTCTTAGAAATCAGTTTTGTAGTTAGACAGCTATAATAAGATCAGAAGGTTTAATGGTAGTTTCAAAATCACTACATATTACTTCAGTTCAGCTCACTCCAGCATGTTTCAGGACTCCCAAATGTATACATGGGACCCAGCTGTTACAGCAGTAGAGCATACTTTGAGGTCAGAGGAGAGGATCATCTCTCTTAAGAAGTGTTCAGTAGGCGTAGCTGAAACTCCCTAGTCAGAATCTTGTTTAAATACTTTACATTGCTGCACAATGCCTCTAGTGCATGAGAACTGTCGTAACTAGTGCATGGTAATTTCTGTTTAAAGTATTCTAGGGCTTGCTAGCACATGGCTCTTGAATATCCGTGACACATCCAACTTATTTAGTCTCTCAGCATCCCTTGGCACGATGCCTGTGCTGTACAAATGCCTTTGGAATATACTATTTATTGCCTAGAAAAACAGAATTTACAACAAACTTCTTGATCCCAGACCATCAACTAGTTGATTAGTAGCTCCTTGGGACTCTCTCTGGATACTGGCAATTCACTTCTGCATGTTGAAGATGGCCCTTCTTCTCAAAAACCTTTACTTCAATACCAGAATCATAGAATCATAGAACGGTAGATGTTGGATGGGACCTCCAGAAATCATCTAGTTCTACTCCTCTGCTTAAAGCTGATTTTAGTGCTGATACTGTGGGAGTTACAGAAATTCGCTTGGGAATGCATGGGAATTGCTCTTGTCCCTAAGTACTATCAGTCTTTCTGCCAGTAGCTGCCTTGAAAGCTGCAGGGTAGAGACACATTAAAATTGGTTAGGCTTTAGAATCAGTGAGTAAAAGTTCTCTTTCTCAAACGACAGAGCTAAAGAAGAAACAATGCTCTTTGCTGGTACTTACCTGTCATTTTGAACATTTCTCTCACACAGACAAGGCAGCAGGAAAAACTTCTTTTCCTTGAGACAATAAAGAACTCACCAAGAATTCACTGGAGGTGTTTTGGATTTTTTTTCTGCAATTATGGCTGTGTGGAGACGTGAGAAAAAGGAGCCCCTTCGATTTGAACAAACTAACTGCCTTTTACAAAGGCCTTAGATGTTTTTTTCCTCCCTGTTGTATCTAATTAAAAAAAAAACTACAAAAATAAATCAGTTTAACGCTAGAGTATGTTGAGTGTGATTTGCCAAGGACCAAGATTCTCAAAGGAGACAAATCACTTCTTCTATCTTTCTGTCACAGCGTACTTTTTAAAGCGTCATACTTGCATATCAAAAGGAGCTTATGAGTCATGACAGTAGTTCTGAATCATAAAAACAATCTTGCCTGTACCACCGATTTAAAAATAGCTCAGCTGTGAATGCTAGCAGGCGGCAGATAATTAGATGGATGTGTGTGAGTGTGTGTGTGTGTGTGTCTGTGAATAGGTGTCCAAAACCGAACTTTTACACTCCCAAGCAGAAGCCTACTACTTGCTAGTTATGCTGATAACATCTGGTCTAAACACAGGTGGCATGTCTTGAATCCTCCAACTGATGAAGGGACAAGAGATATCACTGAAGAGACTGATCACACGTTCTGCTGGTGTAGCCCATTCAGGTTGGGGAAGCTGGGGCCTGCAAAAGGGCAGGTGAAGATCCTGTCTGAAAAAAGCATTCTGAAAGTGAGGGAAGATCCTAGAAATCAAGGTATTGAGTGGAGAACAATGCTAGGGGATGTCCAGCATCCTTAGCCACTAGCATCCAAGAGAGTTAGTGGCCAGCAGAGGCACGGCAGCAGACCAAACATTTTGGATAGGCAGTGACCTCCCTTTTGGGAACAGAGCTCAAGGTAAAAAAATTCAAATTGTAAATGAGATGACTTTCCTGCTGTCATAGGGTAGATACCTAGACCACTTCAGTGAGATCACCCTAATTTTTTCTGACTATGTTTACATGCAATATGCAACAACTGGATATCCCTTCCCATAACTTGTTCACCCAGAAGAATTCCTGGAATACAAAGAGAGTTTTCTGTCAGGTGTCTGGACTCACATCAGAAGGAGCTTCTTCACAGTGAGGGTGACAGAGCACTAGAACAGGCTGCCCGGGGGGGTTGTGGAGTCTCCTTCTCTGAAGATGTTTAAAACCTGCCTCGATTTGTTCCTGTGCGACTTGGTCTGGGTGGTCCTGCTCGGGCAGGGGGATTGGGCTAGATGATCTTTCGAGGTCCCTTCCAATCCCTAATGTTCTGTGATTCTATGATATACATGTTCCTCTAGTCAGCACAGTTTCTCTAGATCCCCTGCAGGTGCATTTCCAGAAGGACAATTTTGCCTTGACATTGGTTTTGGGAGCAGCCCTGTGATACTTTTGTGAATTCTACCAGGAGTCCATTCTGGAGGTTTCAGTAGCAACGTGGCATGTGTAACTGTTCCCCAGTTTTCAGGTTTAAGAGAAATGGCACAGTATAAAATTGTGAACATTAATATTACCTTTGAAAAATAAAACAGAATACTGATATCGTAGAAGCATGCAAATACTTAGAATTACAAAATGGTTTGGGTTTTTGACCTTTAAAGCTCACCTAGTCACACCCTTTACCGTGGGCAGGGGCATATTTCAGTAGATCAAATTGTTTAAAACCCTGTCCCACCTGACTTTGAACACTACCAATCACTGGACATCCACATCTTCTCTGGGCACTGCATTTCAGCATCTTGGTGATTCCTTACAGCAGAGAATTTATTTCTTCTCTCTTGTCTCAATCCACCCTCCTTCAGTTTACGTCTCTGTTCTATCAATAAAAGCCCCAGTAAAATTCTTCATCTTTCTTATAAGAAATCATTATATGAGATATATACATATGAAAGAATAGAATAGAATCACAGAATCATTAAGGTTGGAAGAGACCTCCAAGACCATCCAGCTCAGCCATCAACCTGATTTCACCACGCCCACTAAACCATATCCCCCCGGGTCACATCTATTCATTTTTTTGAACATGACCAGGGACAGTGACTCCAGCACCTCCCTGGGCCGCAGCATGCCAACCCCTGACTACTCTTTCAGTGAAATTTTTCCTAATGTCCAGTTTAAACCTACCCTGGCATAACTTCAGGCCATTTCCTCTTGTACAATCACTAGCAACTTGTGAGAAAAGATCAAGCACCACCTCACTACAACCTCCTTTCAGGTAGTTGTAAAGAGCACTAATGTCTCCCCTCAGCATCCTTTTCTCCAGGCTAAACAACCCAAGTTCTTTCAGCCATTCCTCACAAGACCTGTCCTCCAGGCCCTTCATTAACCTTGTTGCTCTTCTTTGGACACAATGCAGCATCAAAATGTCCTTCTTGTATTGAGGTGCCCAAAACTGAACATAATACTCAAGATGAGGCCTGACTAGTGTTAAGCATGCAGTTGACTTCAGCACATCAATCCAGCCTGTCCAGGTCCATATGTAAAGCTTTCCTACCCTCCAGAAGATCTACACACCCACCCAATTTTGTGTCACCTGCAAACTTGCTGAGGATGCACTTGATGCCCTCATCTCAATCATTGGTAAGTTATTGAACAAGACTTGCCCCAATACTGAGCTCTGGGGAACACCGCTTGTGACCAGCAACCAACTTGATTTAACTCTATTCAGTGCATCTCTCTGGGCTTGGACATGTAGCCAGTTTTCTACTGGTTGAAGAGTCTACCTGTCTAACCCATGAACTGCCACTTTCTCTAGGAGAATGCAGAGGGAGACTTTGTTGAATATTTTATTGAAGTCTGGATAAACAACACCCACTGCGCTTTCCCAATCCACTAGGCAGGTCACCTATCAAAGAAGGAGATCAGGAAATCAGAATAGATACTAACAGGATCCAATAGGTTGTCCCTTGGAACCTTCATTTCTCCAGGCAGAATAATCCTAACTCTCTCAAGCCTTTCTTCACAGGAAGGTGTTCCAGCCCTCTGATGATTTTTGTGGCCTTCCTCTGGACCTGCTTGAATAGGTCCTGGTGTGTCTTTTGCTGGGAAACACAGAACTGAATGTAGTACTTCAGATGAGTTCAAAAAAAGAGTGGAGTAGAAGGGAAGAATCCACTTGATCCACTGATCATAGTTCTTTTTATGGAGCCTAGCACAAGCAGCTTTCAGGGCTGCAAGCATACATCGCCAATTCATACCTAATTTTTCATCTAGCAGTATCCTCATATCCTTCTTTGCAGGAATTCTCACGCAGCCTTTACTGGTGCTGATGATTTTCTCAGTCCATATACAGGACCTTGCATTTGGCCTTGTTCAACTTCATGAAGTTCACACAGGTTCATTCCTCAAGCCTGTCAAGGTCCCTTTGGATTGCTTCCCTTACTTGAGGTGTATCAACTACCACTCATTTTGGTGTCATCTGCAGATTGTCTGAGGATGCTCTCATCCCACTGTTTATGTCATTAATAAAGACATTGAACAGTGCTCATCCCAAAACAGACCCTTGAGGGACACCACTTATTATGGAACTCTGAACACTGAGGCATAGATTGAAACTCTTCAGATAACAGTCACCCAGTCAGTTCCTTACCTATCTAACAGGCCATCCATCAAACACTTACGTCTCTAATCTATCAACAAGGATGTTCTGAGCAATTATGCTCTTAATGGGTTAAGGATCAAACCTTACTTAGTAGTGTGATTCAAAGGGACAGATAATCTGGATTATCTGTATCCAGATAATGTTTATCAGTAATGGAGTTCATGCTAGTTGTTGGACTTTAGTACACATGTTCACATCTAATAAGTGGTTCCCACATAAATATCTCTATAGCTGGTAAGTGAAACTAGATTTCTGTAGCAGCATTGCAAGCAGCCTAGTCTTTTCAAAGAGAAAATACTGCATGCATAAAGTGCAGACTACTAAAGGTCTTTGCAGACATATTGCAGGCAGGGACCTCTATGTGGCTTCCTGCATGTAATGCCACCATGGGTTCCCTCTGATGACCATACCAAGGGAACATTGCATGACTCTAAATGTAGACAAGTAACAAATCTGAATTTGCAAAGAAAGAATAAAAAATAAATCCTGTCCAGGAGATCTGTGTGTCCAGCACAGTAAATTGCTAGCACAAACACACGTATTGGGTGCCATTATGGCACACACATGTAGCACTTTGAAGTTAAACCAAGTTTAAGAGTCAGCAAGCAAGATAAAACAGTAAGTTTATGATGGAAACTCACACTACTGAAAACCTTATGGAAAACACAAACAAAGTGCAGACAAAAACTAGGAGTAAGAAAATTAATACCAGAAAGATTAAAGGCTATAAACATCTGTTATTTTGCAGCATTTGGAATTAGTATTTTTTGGACATGTCCATGTGGTCCCTACAGTGTATCCTGACCAGTATTCTATAGGGCTTCTTTGCCAGTAGGCAGCATCCCATGAAAACCTGCTAGGAAAGGAGTCTGGTTGAAAAGTATACGTGAAACAATGTTTTAATCAACATTTACATGATCAAAATGCCACTTTCTTCCGCTTGTATATGTTTGGCTTTTTGGGGGGTAAATGGACTTTTATAGATTTCTCAGACTTGGGTAAACAGTATTGACTCCACACCTGTAAGGAAGCTGTCCGAACAGCTAGAGATCTGGTTAGGAAAGCCAAGACACGGGTTGAATTGAACCTAGCCAGGGAGGTCAAAGGGAACACCAAGAATTTCTACAGGTATATGAATGGTCAAAAGAAGACT
>JAOXOE010018947.1:0-23230 GCA_028565055.1 Phoeniculus purpureus
AAGAGGTGTCTGGGTTTACGTCAGAGACTGCCTGCAGCTTTCTCCTTTCAGAAGGAGCCAACAGATAGTGGAAGGGGCAAGGGGAGACAGGGCTGACACACTCCAGGAGATCCCAGGGCATGGAGAAAGCTCCAACCTCTGTCCATGTGGGAATAGCAATTCCCAGCACAGCATTTTGTTCCCACAGAGAAGACAAGGAGGAGAGGGGGAGGAATCGATTGCTGGAGACTGACCCTGAACCAGGTGGTTGTAGCTTTCTGAGAGGCACTTCCTGAGAGGAAGGCAGGTTGTGCTGCTCTGCCTCCTTCACTTCAGTGAGACACCCCCGTGCCTTGCAGCTCCCAGCCTTTCGTGAGCCAAACACGTGCAAACATCACCATGAATCCCACCCTGGATGGCTTTTACACACACAGGCTGGTATTTCCTCCCAGTTCCCTCCTCCCCTGTATGGCCCCTTCACAAAAACCAGAGTCAGGCATCGCTTGTGACCTTGACCTCTGAACCCTTCCTCCCCTCCTCCCAAAATGTGAAGCATCTGGCAGGCATGTGCAGCCTGTCTGCTTGGTGGGGCTGGTGGAGCTGCAGGCTGTGGCCTGTCCCCAGGCTCCCCTGACCCTTCTGGGATGAGTTTGCTCAAGCAGCCCCGGAGTGGTGCCTGCTCCTGGCACAGGGGCTGGAGGTGGAGAAACCCTGCCTCTAAAAGTGGTCCCTTAAATCATAGAATCATTATGGCTAGAAAGGACTCCAGGATCATCAAGTCCAGCCCTCATCTCCCTAACCCTAGACCATGGCTTCACGTGCTCTAGCTACTCAGTTTTTAAGCATCTCAAGGGATGGGGACTCCACCACCTCCCTGGGCAGCCTGCTCCAGTGCCCAACCACTATCTCAGCAAAGAACTTCTTCCTAAGATCCAATCTAAACCTCCCCTGATGCAACTTGAGGCCATTTCCCCTCATCCTATCATTAGCAATTTGGGAGAAGGGACCAGCACCAGCCTTGCTACAACCTCCTTTCAGGTAGTTGCAGACAGCAGTAGGGTCTCCTCTAGACTAAATAACCCCAGTTCCCTAAGTCCCCAAGAAGAGAGGTGGCCCATCCATCCCTCCTCCTTTCACATTGCTCAGTGCAAGTTTTCTCCAGTGAAAAGGTTGGAAGTTATCAGGGGTTTGACCATTACAGGGCAAGGAGTGATGCAGAGTGTCACCAGCCTGTGGAGAAGGAGCCAGGCAGGCTCTTGGCTTTGCTCTTGGCTCTTCAATGGGAGCTCTCTTAGGGGCTGTTTTGAAGAGGAAACCCACTAGTTCTGATTAATCCCCTCCTGATGCCTTCAGCAGCTGCATGGGCTTCAAACCAATGCAAAGATACCCAGATGTCTCATCCCATGTTGTGGAGCAGTGTTTTAGAGAGTCTTTACAAACTGAAGGAGTCTGTAGAAGTGTGGCTTGACAGGGTTCAGTGGCAAAGGTCACTGTTAGTGCATGGAGGAAACACGAGGCTAAAGGGAGTTAGAGTCAGACTGGAGTGATTTACACAGAGCCTGGGGCTGCAGAAAGGTCTGGGAGACCCTCCCATTGAGTCATGAGGTTCAGAATGGACCCCTTGGATTCACAGAGTCACAGAATGTTAGGGGTTGGAAGGGACTGCAGAAGATCATCTAGTGCAACCCCCCTGCCAGAATATGATCCCTTAGATCAAGAATCACAGGATTCCTAAACTGCTTCTTGGAGAGGAGCTCAAGTGCAGCTGGATCCACTCCTAGTTCCAGACCAAAACGGTGGTTTATGGCCAAAGGACTCTATGTGCTTGCCCAGTTCCAGCATGCTTGTTTCCAGTTCACCTACCTGCTATCTGGGTGTCTGGAGGTAGTTTGCTCTGAAGTTCAAACCCAAGGTTCCCTAACGCAGGCTCTGAGCTGTTGGACTTTATAGAACTAAATAATTTGAGTGCCACAGCAGCAGGGTCAGCAATCCACCACCCCTGCCCATGGTCCCCTCCTGCCAATGCAGAAGGAAGGGGAAAAGAGAAACCTCTGTCATGGATGGTTCTGGGGTGTTGGAGATGGTTCATTATCCGCAGAGCCAGGAGGTCCGTGGGATTCTTCCTGTGGCCAGTGCTGGACAAGGGGCAGCTGGAAGCCAAGGTGCCCCTGCACTTTGGGCAGGAATAGGTTGGGTCATGTTGCTGTGAGTGTCAATGCTGGAGAACGTGATGTGTTTCTCTCTAGGATGGTTCACTGCAGATGTGAGTTCCCACATCTATCTGTGGGACCAACCCCTAAGTGTATTTGCTGCTGTTGGAGAGGAGGTCTTGGGACTGGGCAGGGGTGAGTGGAGACCATCACGTCAGATTTTTGTGCTTGAACCATTAGCAGTCAGGTTTTCCAGGATCTTCTCCATAGCTGTGAGTCTGGGGGAAGGCTAATAAGAGAGAGACTCAGATCTGGTCATGACTCCAGCAGCTGGAGCGGTAAGTCTTGGTCTAGGGAGAAACTGAATGAATAATAACAAGGGCACTGTAGAGTCTGGCATCTGGGCAGGAACCCCAGGTACCAGTATAGGGTAAGGACTGACCTGTTGGAGAGCAGTGTAGGGGAAAGGGGGTAGGGTCCTGGTGGCCAGCAGGATGGCCATTAGCCAGCAATGTGCCCTTGTGGCCAAGAAGGCCAATGGCATCCTGGGGTGAATTAGAAGAGGGTGAGACCACATCTGGAATATTGTGTGCCACTCAGTTCCAGAAGGGCACAGAACTGCTTGAGAGAGTTCAGCGCAGAGCCACAAAGATGATGAAGGGATTGGAACATCTCCCTGATGAGGAAAAGGTGAGGGACCTGGATCTCTTGAGCTTGGAAAAAAGGAGAGTGAGGGGTGATCCCATTAATATTGATAAATATGGAAAGGGTGGGTGCCAGGAAGATGGAGCCAGGCTCTGCTCACTGTCATCCAATGATAGGACAAGGGACAATGGGTGTGAGCTGGAACAGAGGAGGTTCCACATCAATCTGAGAAGGAACTTCTTCACAGTGAGTGTAACAGAGCACTGGAAGAGGCTGCCCAAGGGGGTTGTGGAATCTTCTTCTCTGGAGATGTTTAAAACCCACCTGGCCATGTTCCTGTGTGACTGGATCTAGAGGATCATGCTGTGGCAGGGGGATAGGAGTGGATGGTCTTTCGAGGTCCCTTCCAATCCCTAATGTTCTGTGATACTCAGCAGTTACTCTGCTCCATCAAAAGTAGATCTGCAGAGCAGCAGGTCCAAAGCCTCTGCATCCACTCTTTAAGTGATCTATGCTTTTTACTTTGGACTGGTGTTGGATTTTCAGTCCACAGGTGTTGTGGAGACCATTGAAGGTCCTCCATAGCCTTTTTCCCAGCTCAGTGTCACCAGAAGGGTGTTTCTGCAGCCCAAGACTGCTTGGTGGTGTAAGCAAAAGCACAGGGAGGGGGGGTGGTTGGAGCGTTCACCCTGAAATGCCTTCCTGAGTCTAATGAAAATAACTTGTGAGCTGGTTTTATCTGCTGTGTTCAGTTTCCCCCCCCAGAAGCAGTTTGCAGAAGCTGGTTGTGAACAGAGCTCTGCTGCAGCTTCACAGAGTATGGCCTGGAGTAGCCCTGTGGGAGCCCTTTTTGGCATCATGAAGACCCCCAGTGCTCACCCCTGTCTTTAGAGACTAGCGAGGAGGGCAGAGCTAATTTCCAAGCAACCTCTGCATTGAGATTTGCTCCTGATTGTGACTCTTGAAGGGACCTTGTAGCAACCTTTCAACCCATGAAAGGGGCTGTCAGAAGGCTGGGGAAGGCTGTTCCCAAGGGCAGGGAATGACAGGATGAGGGGCCAGGGTTTGAAGCTGGAAAAGGGCAGATTGAGGCTGGACAGGAGGAAAAACCTCTTGAATCTGAGGTGGGGGATCCCTGGAAGAGGCTGCCCAGAGAGGTGGTGGAGGCTCCATCCCTGGAGCCATTCAAGGTCAGGCTGGATGGGGCTCTGGGCAACCTGGTCTGGTGAGTGCTGGTCCTGTTTCTTGTAGGGGTGTTGGACTAGATGGTCTTTGGGGGTCCCTTCCAACCCTGTGATTTTATGACAGTGAAGGCTCCATCGTGTGGGTGGCAGTGACCTCAGGGCTCTGTGCTCAGGGCATCACACACTTCTCTCTGAGCAGTGGAACGGCTCCTTCACTCAAACCCAGGTGCTGCACCCAGATGTCATCTCAGCTGACGCTGACCATGGGGAACCCCATCCCCTGGCTGAGCCACCCCAAGCACTCCTGTGGGCTCTGTCTGCCCAGCAAGAGGCAAGTAAATGAACTGTGCTCCTTTTCACAGCACACAGCTGCCTTTTCCCCACTTGAGACTCTCCCAAATGTGTTTTTGTTTCATTTTTATGTTCCTTCCAGGCTTTTTCTGGAAATCCCACAGGGCCCAGGCCAAGCTGATTTGAAACAGACTCAAACTGAGATAAGTGGCTAGTAAAACTGCCAGAGCCAGGCTGATGGGCAGAACCAGTGTGGGACTGTTCTCAGTCCTTCCTCCCTGCTTTCAGAGGGCTTGAGCCCACCAGGAACCAGCTTGCTCCTGGAGGAGCTCCAGTGGAGGGGCTGGAGAGAGGGGCAGAGAAGGGCAGCTGGGCTGGTTGAGGATCTGGAGAACAGGTCTGATGGGGAGAGGCTGAGAGAGCTGGGGCTGTTCAGCCTGGAAAAGAGGAGGCTGAGTGGAGACCTCACTGCTCTCTACAGCTACCTGAAGGGAGGTTGCAGTGAGGTGGGGAGGGGGTGTCCTCTTCTTCCTAGGGACTGGCAATAGGACAAGAGGAAATGGGGTCAGGTTGGATCTTAGGAAAATCTTCTCCCCTTTCAGAAAGAGCAGGAAGACCTTGGAACAGGCTGCCCAGGGAGTGGGTGGAGGCACCATCCCTGGAGGGGTTCAACAACTGAGCAGCCAGGGTGTTTCAGGAGATGGGTTAGTGATTGGGGGTTGTAGGGCGGACAATTGGACTTGATGATCTTGAAGGTCTTTTCCAACCTCAGTGATTTTATGGTGAGGTCTGGGTCCATTCCTACTGCCTTACATCCCTGCTCACACATGAGAGCTGGCTGCTGCAGAGAGGAGTGCAGGTTGCTCTGCCTGGATGAACAAGTGGATTTATCCACTTATCTCAAACCCAAAAGTGTGTTAAGGTGTAGGAGAATGAAGCTTTTTTGTGAAGCTGGTACATCAACAGTTACTGAATCAAAGGCTGCTTGCTCAAAGCCTGGATTCCTGATGTCTCTGGGTGATGGCTCCTGTTGTGTTTGAAGCAAAGCCCTGAATCTGTCGCTGTTGCAGCTCCTTCTGCAGTTGAGCAGAGCTTCATCTGTAGCTCCTCAAGGACCCCCACACCCCAACCAGGGTTTCTCTTTAGCTGGATTTTGTGGAGGGCCATGAAAATCATCCAAAGGCTGGAGCCCCTCTCATATGAAGACAGGCTGAGGGAGTTGGGGTTATTCATCCTGAGGAAGAGAAGGCTCCAGGGGGACCTCATAGCAGCCTTCCAGTATCTGAAGGGGCTACAGTAAAGCTGGGGAGGGACTTTTTACGAAGGCAGGGAGTAAGAGGACAAGGGGGTAATGGTTTTAAACTGAAAGACAAGAGGTTTAGATGTGGGAGATTAGGAAGAAGTTCTTTAGTGTGGTGGGTGCTGAGGCCCTGGACCTGGTTGCCCGGGGAAGCTGTGGCCGCTCCATCCCTGGAAGTGTTCAAGGCTAGGTTGGATGGAGCTCTGGGCAACCTGGTCTGGTGAGAGGTGTCCCTGCCCATGGCAGGGCCTTTGGAACTGATGGTCTTTAAGATCCCTTCCAACTCCAACCTTTCTACAGTCCTAAGGATCAACAGTCTGCTGCTGAACACCAGCCTGCGGCACCCCAGCCAGGACTGGCAGTCGTGTCCCTGCCCTGTGCCTGTTCTTTGCGGTTTGCTGTAAGAAAGGAACTAACTGCCTGTTGCTCCTTCTTCAGGAGGGATGAGCATCTCAAGAGCTGCCAAGTGCTGGCCAACCCCTTCTCCACTGACAGCCCAGCTCTTGTAGATGCTGCCTGTGGGTTCACTCAGCCGTAGCCCTGTCTCACCATGTCTTAAGGCAGTGATGGCAGGAGGGCAGAGCTCCTGAGATGTAGGGATCAAGCACTTCAGGGAGAAGAGGTATTTGACCCTGGTTATCCCACGCCTTCAGGCAGTGCCTCAGTCCCTGGGCTGTGACAGGGAGTTTGTAGGCTCCATTGACTTTGGGCGTGTGATTTGGCCCTATGTTTTCCAGATTTTCCAGTGGCTGAATGTAATTAAGGATTTAGGGCTGAACTAATTCCTTAAATTGTTTCTGTCTCTGGAGATGCAGTGGGGATGGCCCAGCAGTTCAAGCCAATTCCCATTTTACACTGTTTTTTTGTTCCTTTCACTTCCAGATGAGAACAAAAGCAGGAAAGTCAGTTCTCCCCTTTGTCCTGCTGCCCACAGAGCAGCAGCGCAGCGCTGCAGGGACTGGTGGCACTGCTGCAGCCCGGTGTGGGAGACAGCTGCAGCCATCTCCAGGGCTTTGAATCTCATAACTTTGGAAGCAACCTCAGCCCAGTTAGTCCAAAGGAGCCTGGCGAGATCTGTGCTCACAGCAACCTGCTTGGAGAATGAATCTAGCAGGTACTGCTGCAGTTGGATGGGGGACCAGTGTTCTCTGCCCTCAGGAGATGCAGATGTAGGGAGCAGAGCAGCCATCTGCAACACAGCAGCCTCAGAGGAGGGCTTGTGGTACCTTGGAAGAGCTGCTCCTCATTAAGGGTCTCTTGGGCAGAGCCCCGAGGAGCAGAGCTGTGCTGTGGCAGGGGTTGTCCATGTCTACAGAGCTCACAAGTGAGATGTGGAGAGGGTTTTTGAAAGTGTAGGAGGTTTGGGTGCAGTGGGATCCCAGTTTCTGCCGTTCTCTCCTCCCTCGGGACCCTTGGCAGATGCTTTGGCTGGTTGTGCTGGTGATGTATGTCTGTTCTGGGGGGAGCCAGGCTTCCCCAGAACATGCCAAGAAAGAACTGGTGGAGCATGGAGTTAGTAAATAGGGGCTACCGTTCCCCAGTCAGCTGCTAACGCTGCATATTGACACTGACCCTCCCTGGCCCAGTGCCTGTCCCTCAGGGATGCTGGGTCAGTGCCTGTGGGTGTTCTGTTGCTCCAGTTCCTCCACACAGTGCCTGGGTAGATGTAGCTGGGTCCAGCATATCACCCTGGCCAGCTTCTAGCAGAAAATCTGTTCCCTCCTTGTTCCTTACCCTGCTCCCAGTTCTTCCACAGAGGCTGCTGGTCCGTACTGACCAAGACATTGAGCTTTGCTGCTGCCAGCTTCAGGTTGCCGGCCTCTTCAGCAGCTTGCCAAGCCCTTAAGGGTCATCCCCAGGAAGCATAATCCCCCACCCAGATCTGTGAGTTGTTGTGGCTATTGCACTGGCCAGCAATAAGGTACCAGGATTGTTTTTCACAAGCTGGGAATATTTTAACATCTGGGAAAGAGAAAACCTTGAAACCTTCCACCAGAAGGATTTCTCCCAGTGTGATACTGGATACAGGACGTGGCTTGAAAAGCCATTGCTGGCACCTCTGGAGCACTCTGGAATAGACTGTTTGAGTTGAGCAAACCCTCTTTTTTCAGTCTGGGCCATTAGCTCACGGGCCTGGCTTTCCTCCTGCTTTCTAACCCTTGCAAAGGGCTGGCAGGGCAGCAGCATGATGCTCTGCTCACCTCAGACGCTGGAGAGGTACCAGGGTGGGTCATGGGTGAAGCTCACGGGAGGCAGCTAGAGGGGTTCTGCTGTCTTCCAGCCTGTGTGTTTCTGTAAAGAAGGGAATTTCAGTGGTCCCTGTGGAACTAGAGGTGATTTGCAAATGAGGAGATGCAACAAAGGCTTTGGAACAGGCACTTCATAAAATCATCAAAGTTGGAAAAGACCGAGATCATCAAGTCCAACCATCTGCCCTACAACCCCCAATCACTAACCCATCTCCTGAAACACCCTGGCTGCCCGGTTGTTGAACCCCTCCAGGGATGGTGCCTCCACCCTCCCTGGGCAGCCTGTTCCAAGGTCTCCCTACTCTTTCTGAAAGGGGAGAAGATTTTCCTAAGATCCAACTTGACCCCATTTCCTCTTGTCCTGTTGCTAGTCCCTAGGGAGAAGAGGCTGACCCCTGCCTCATTGCAACCTCCTTTCAGGTAGTTGTAGAGAGCAGTGAGGTCTCCCCTCAGCCTCCTTCTTCTCCAGTCTGAGCAGCCCCAGCTCCCTCAGCCTCTCCCCATTAGACCTGTTCTCCAGACCCCAAACAGGGAACAGGCTGCCCAGGGAGAGGGTTGTGTCCCCATCCCTAGATGCATTTAAAGATCAGTTAGATGTGGTCTGGTCTAGTGGTGATCTTGGCAGAGTAGGCTTATTCGTTGGACTTGCTGATCTCAAAGGTCTTTTCCAGCCTGAGTGACTTTCTGATTAAAGTATTTGCCACAGAGGTCACCAGACCAGATGCTGAGGTTCTGATCCAGCAGGTGTGGCTGCACAGAGGAAGGGGTGCTGGGGGTTTGTTCTTCAGGTGGCCCTGGTGAAGTGTGACAGTGAGGTTGAGGAAGGGTGAGCTTGGGGATCTGCTTCAGTGGAGTCTGATGGATTTGGTGAAGCCTGATGCTGGGCTGCTGGTGGAGAGGTGTCTCTCAGGGACTGTGCATGTGGGGACAGATAACTTGTGCTGAATGAAAGGAAACCAGAAAGAGGTAACTTAGCCCCAAAGACAACCCACTTCATTTCTAGGTTGACTCAAAATTACGCCTTTTCTTCCTTTTTGGTTGTTTTTTTTTAAGCTCAACTATTGGGAAAGTTTTAAGACTGGTTTCCTTAGAGCAAGTTCATTTCACCCAGAGATCTCCCCCACATCCCAAACCCAGCATTTTCTCAGTGTCACCTGTTCAGACAAGTGGGGCAGCTCTACCCGACGGCTTTCCCCCGCTCACAGGCAGCAGGAGGAGTGAAAAGCACCTTTTTTAGTTCTTTCCCTGCTGGTGAAGACCCGACTTGTGCGTCTGGGGCTTCTCTGCATCATCCTCTGCGATGGGCTGTGCGTGGGTGACCTCTGCTTTTCTCAGCGCTGCTTGCGATGAGTAATAAAGGCTTGAAAACTGGAGTTTCATGGGAAAAGAGGGGATTCCCTCTGGGTGTTTCCACCCAAGAAACACTGTTTGTCTCCCTGGGAAACTCTCTAGGCTAGGAAAGAAATAGAGAGAAAGGAAAACTTGATTTGAGCTGTGAAGTGATCATTGCAGGTAGGATGCTCCAGGGCAGCCTTAGAAAAAGAAGACCCAAGAGTGGACACAAACCAGCCTCTGGACAGGGCGCCTTTCACAGGGAGGATTTTGGACCCCAGCAAGAAAATAGGTGGAGGGTTTTAGATGAAGGTTGGCTCTTGTAAGAGGTTGATCCATGTCCACCTGCTGAGAGTGTTGTCCTTGGAATCTCACCCGTAAGTGACATTGCAAGAGGCTTCTTTGGACCCAGTGGAGCATTCAAGGTCAGGCTGGATGGGGCTCTGAGGAGTCAGGTCTGGTGAGTGACATCCTTGCTCGTTGCAACGGTAGGTTGGACTAGATGACCTTTGGAGGTCCTTTCCAACTCTATGATTCAATGATCTGTGCCCATCCTCACCCACACTCACTGCCCACAGAGTCTCCTCTGCCCAGGATCCAGCCAGGATGGGAGCTGTGGTGGATGAATGTCTGCTGGTAGAGCTCTGAGAGGTTCAGCCCCTGCTGGAGGGTGGGAAAGTGGTGCCCCCAGCACAGTGTGGGGTTTTCATAGCTTCTCTCTATGTGAAGGAAATCCCAGCCTATGTTTATTTGCCTGGAGCCTCCTGAGCTTCTGAGCTGTGGTTTAGGCATTGTGGACTCAGCCTGACCCACAGCCTGCAGCAGCTCATGGCATTGAGCAGCCTGCCCTGAACCTTGAAGGCTCCCAGGCACCCACAGACATGTTAGGTGTAAAAATACCAGTGGAGGGGAAATGGTGGAAGGTGAGTAGCTGCACAATGCCAAGCCAAGAGAACTTGGAGGATCACTGGGGAGTTGTGTAGAGGTTGAAACCACAACAGTTCCATAGTCTGCACAGAAGAACTGGCAGCGGCGAGCGTGGGGTGAGTCACCAGTGTGCACATGTTTTGCCTGAGGTGAGAACCAGAGTGATTTTTGGCTGTGAACTGTTGGTTTGTTAGTCTGGGAAACTCTCATTTCACATTTTTCCTTTATTCTTGTGGGCTGTGTTGAAGGGAGCACAAGGGGAAAGTCGAGGCTGTGGCTCCTGCCCTGCTCTGCCCCCGGGGCTGTGTGGCTGCTGGAACATGAGAATCTGGTGCTTCTCTGTCTCTCCCATTCCTGCTCCATCTCTCCAGATCCCTGGGTGGGAGCTGGGTACAACCTCCCGATCAAAGGGGTTTGAACACCAGGTCAGAGCCAGATTACTGACCCTTCACACTGGAAAGCAGCAAAGGCAGAAGCAGATCCCTGCAAAGCACCCTGTGCTTCACCTCCTGCAGAGGGACCTTCCCATTAATTAAGTGCACGGGTGCTAATTTCAGTTTGCGTCAGTCACCCAGTGAGTAACTGGAGCTGCTGGAGACAATTGCAAGGCAAAGCTCAGCTCAGGCAGGTCCAGCTCCCACAGCCTGGGCTGGTGGCCAGCGTGGGCTCACGGGAGCAGTGTCTGCCTGGCCTTTCTCCCTCGGTGTAGGATCCACACTGCTCTGTGGGGACAGCCAGGATCTGTAAAGGATTAACTGCAGTCTGAAGTGGCTCTGCTTTAGCCGAAGGAAACCATGCACTGACCTGTGGCTGGGATAAGTTGGCCTTGCTGAAGTTTCCCTGAGTTAGGATGGGTTTGGACAGCTGTGAGAGCTTTGCCAGATGTTTGTGCAGCAGGGACTCCCCTGCCATGACCCCATGCTCTTGAGAAAACTCTTTCCCTCCCTCAAGTCTCCAACAAGCTCCCATAAGACATCCTGGTCCCATTACTGCCAGGGGGGTGGCTGGAGGAGCCTGGCAGGCAGCAGACCATGCCCAAGAGCCTGTCTGAAGCCCTGGCTCTCTGCCTGCTGTGCTTGGCACAGTGTGGGAGCCTGTCCCTGTCAGCCCTTTGTCTGGCCCCTGTGTGTCCCCTAGCTTTTGCCCTCAAGCTCTTCCTCGAGTGCCAGCTTCTCTCTGAAGCCGGACCTGTGTGATAGGCAGCTCTCATGTGTGTCCAGCTTTGAGGCAGAGCTGCCACGTCTGCCCTGAGCTTTTGGGATCATTGGTTGCTCCAGGGTGATGCTTTTAAGGTTTTCTCTGCAGCCTGATGTGCTGGAGACTCAACTTTCAGTGTGAAAGGAGATGCCAACAAACATCTCGTTCCCCAAAGGCAAGCCCCGAGGGGTTTCTGGCTGAGGTGCCATCTCCCAGCCTCCGGCATTTTGCTTCTCCAGTCTCTTGTTACTCCTGGACTTGTGAATTTGTGTGAGTCAAAACGGATCTGAGAGTGAAATTTCCAGACCCATGCATGAGGAAATTTTCCAGCCCCTGATGATGGTACTGGAGGGTCATGGTACATTCTGGTCAGACCTTTGCCCATGCTCCAGCTCCTCTTGCAGGGCTGTGTAACGAGGTGTCCCAAGGTGAGTGTGGTGGGAGTGATCTGAGCCAGACCTTTTCAGCTGCATTGTAGGTCATCATCTCTTATCGAGCTTGGAACACTAAGCTGACATTTTCACCTTCCCTCAGTCAGTTTGTCTTCTGGGCTGCTGCAGGGAGAGTTGTCACAAATACACCGAGAGGCAGTGGGGAAAGAGGGTTGTGGTTGCCAGGGCTGGTTGTTAAGAGCAGGGTGGGCAGCAGAAGAGCTCTGAGGCACGGGTAAGGAGAAAGCTTTGGAGAGCTGCTCTCTGGCTCTCTGTGGGTCCTATGGAGGTTGCTCTGCTGCCCCAAACTCTCACACCTCAGGTCTGCTGGCAGCAGAGTGTGAGAGGTAAAAATCAGCTGCATTAGGGAAAATATGCTCTGATCTTTGGCTGCAATCGATCAGTTTGGTCAGTGCAAGGACTGAGTCGTGAGGGTTTGGAGAGTAAAAGCTGCAGCATTTATGGCTTTAGCTGGAGTGTAATGGACCCCAGCTTGGCACATGAGGTCTTGAGGGAAGATGGGCGTAGGAGAAGGCAGGCAAGAGCTTTCAGGGCACATTCTCCAATCCTTCCTTCTGGCTGGGATGTGCACTTGTGTTGAAACAAACAGGATGTACACGCAGCCCCATGGAGCCTCCCCTCACCAGCTCTGCTTTGTTCCTCCCCCTGTACAAGAGGAAAACCAATTTACCCATAGCCATGTGGAAGTAGGGAGGTTGGAGCAGATGATCTCTAAGGTCCCTTCCAACCTGAGCCAGTCTGTAAAATGGAAATGAAAACCTGGGCAGTGTTCTGTATCCTCAAGGCGAGGCAGCGCAGAGGCAGATCTGCTCAAGCAGAGCAGGCTGTGAACCAGCATCCCTTTGGCTGTTGAAGGAAATCTGTTGTGTGTGGTTGCTGTTTGTCCTGGGACCTTGGTCACCAAGGACAGCTGGGGACAGCACGAGCCCTGTTCCCACGTGGGTGCTCATGGGTGCAGTTGACCCAAGTCTCCTTGTGCCAGCTGCTGTCCCTCCAGCTGTGACCAGCCATGAAGCTGTGCTTGCAGGTGCCAGTGTCTGACCTAATGGATCCCTGGGGTCTGAAAGCACAAAGGACCCTTCACTGCCTTCCTGCTGCTCCTCTCCTGCAGGGTTTTGATCTTTTGATTGTATCTTGGTAAACAAGAGCTGCAGAGATCTGGAGGCAACGTGCTCCTCTTCACGGGCTGGCAGATGGCTGCTGGCACACAACCACTCTCTGGTTGCCTTTCAGCAGTGAATAACATCAGGGTGTCTCACCTGGCACATTCCTGGCACGTGAGTCCAGTGCAGAGCACCAAAGATGATGAAGACAGAAGGACATCTCCCTGCTAAGGAAAGGCTGAGAGAGCTGAGTCTCTTGAGCTTGGAAAAAAGGAGACTAAGGGGTGGTCCTATTAATGTTGATAAATATGGAAAGGGTGGGTGTCAGGAGGATGGAGCCAGGCTCTGCTCACTGGCATCCAATGGACAATGGATGGGAGCTGGAAGAGAGGAGGTTCCACATCAATCTGAGAAGGAACTTCTTCCCAGTGAGGGTGACAGAGCACTGGAAGGGGCTACCCAGGGAGGTTGTGGAGTCTCTTTCTCTGGAGACATTTAACATCTGCCTGGACATGTTCCTGTGTGACTTGATCTAGATGGTCCTGCTGTGACAGAGGGATTGGATGAGATGATCTTTTGAGGTCCCTTCCAATCCCTAATATGTTTTGTGTGGTTCAGTGATTGCTAGTGGTTTAAGCTGCAGTTTCTCAGCCTTGGATGATGTTACATTGTGGTAACGGGTTGGACTTGACGATCTATGAGGTCTCTTCCAACCTTGGTATAATACTGTGATACTGTGGTACATGTCCAGTTTAAAATCATGGACTAAACCAAATGAACCGATTCATCACTAATGGAAGGAGCAGGAGCAGTTGGGAGGAAGGATTTGGGGTACACCAAGCCCTTATTTGCTGAGATGAGGAAACTTCCCAGGACGGGCTCCCTGGACATACTTACGTGTATTGGGCCAGCTGTTATCTCTCCCAGATGTGCGTGGCTGCAGCAGCAGATAGCACGAACCCCAACACTTCCCTTGGTACTCGAGACACTTCCAGCGTTGTTGAAATAATAGCTCGAGCTGAGCCTCAGCCAGACCTGAACATAACTGCTCTAAGACAATGAGAGGTAAAGCTGGAGGAACATTTGTGGAGACCAAATGGCAGTGGAAAAGAAGAGGACCGAGGTGATGCCCGTGTAAGTATTTCCTGTCAGACTGTTCCGAAGCTCTGGAATTGCGTTTCCTTTTGCAATGTCTTTCTCTGCCCTACTCACTCCTACCTCTTCCCTCCAGTTTTGTAGCCTCTGGAGTGAACTTTGCTCAACCCCCTGCTGCCGGGTGAAGAAAAGGAGTTAGAGGGGTGAAGCAAACCCATACAGCCTGCAAAGGGGCTGTTGGACTGGAGGAGACTTTCCTGCCCTCACAGTGACTTGCTGAGATTTACAGACTTAACATCTCGTTCTGCCTTAGGAGGAGTTTAAGGGTTTGCAAAACACCGTGACAGCTCAACAGGGAGAGAGTAAAAGTTCTGTGTGGCCAGGGATCTCCTGGGCAGCTCAGCTAGCTGAGCAGAGGCTCAGCTCCCCAGCACAGGAGAGACTTGAGCTCCAGTCCAGCAGACCCTGCCAGTGCCTCAGCAAAACCTCACGCTGCTGGGAGGGGGAAACAGCAGGAAAGAGTCATTCTGCTCCTGTCCCTTTCCTCTCCTCTTCTGCAGGCTTCTGCTGCTGGAGCCAGGAGTGGGGACTGCAGGGATCTCCCTGTGATCCTGACCTTAAAGGCCAGGTATTGACTGAGAGCGTTGGGGTTGCTCAGCCTGGAGAGGAGAAGGCTCCAGGGGACCTTATTGCGACATTCCAGTCCCTGAAAGGGGCTGTCAGAAGGTTGGGGAAGGCTGTTCACAAGGGCAGGGAACGATAGGATGAGGGGTCATGGTTTGAAGCTGGAAAAGGGCAGATTGAGGCTGGACAGGAGGAAAAACCTCTTGAATCTGAGGGTGGAGGAACAGGCTGCCCAAAGACATGGTGGAGGCGCCATCCCTGGAGCCATTCAAGGTCAGGCTGGATGGGGCTCTGGGCAAGCTGGTCTGGTGAGTGCTGGCCCTGCTTGTTGTAGGGGGATTGGACTGGATGACCTTTGGAGGTCCCTTCCAACCCAACACATCTATGGTTCTATGTGAAGATCAGGATGGAGGATCTGCACACCACGGTGCTCTCCATCGGCACAAGAGGCTGCTGAGAATTTAAGCTGCAAACCCCGGCTGTGCCTTGGGCTGCTCTGCTTGGTGCTGACCATCCCACTCAGAGGAGGTTTCCACCATCATCCCTTCATTGCTTTTCTCCAGCACCGTGTGCTTTCCAACCCCATAAACCAAAACAAGGGAGAGGGAGGCTCTTGGGAAGATGGAGCTGCAAACAAGCCCCTGGAGTGTGATCGTTTGTAGGGTTCGCTATTAATTTGCTGTGACAGTGGAGCAGCAAAGAGAACTTCACTTACGAGTGACGGCGAGGGCCAGTGGTTTTGGGACTGGTCCCCAGGACTGGTCCCCAGGACTGGTCCCCACTCAGTTCGGTGCGAGTTTTACTGGTATCGTTTGCACGGGGCCGTTCAAACCCAGTTTATGCTGATTCACTCGACTTCAGTGATTAAGTTGAGTTGCTGTGAGGCAGACTGAGCAGGCTGAAGAGGGGCTGTGTGGGATTTGCACCGGTTTAAATGAAATCCATTTAGAAAGATCCCCCTGGCTAAACCTATTAAACCCTGAGTAGAGAGAAAATATCATTTCCACAGTGCTTGGCTGGAGATGGAGCTCAGGGAGAGTTTGAGCTCAGCCTGAAAGCTTTTGCTGTCAGAAGGGGAAAGGATGTGTGGGCACAGAGCAGAGAAAGGATAAACTGGGGATGACACCTGGAGAACTAGGAGACACCTGGAGGGTGCTGGGTGTGCAAAGCTGGGGTGGAGTGCGGCACCCCAGAGCATTATCCTGGAGACTGGGAGTTTGGGTTGAGGGTAATTCTCTTGGTTGCTCAGGAAGGTTGAGGAGCTCTGTTAGATCCTTCAGTATGTGTCTTGGGAAGATTAGAAGTGGCTTCTCTTTTGTTTGCTTATTGTAAAACCCCAAAACAAACCAACCTGAGTGAGGCCACCAAATTCCACAGAGCAGTCAGCCTGAAGAGGAGAAGACTGCTTCCACCTTATAGTGACCTTCCAGTCCCTGAAAGGGGCTGTCAGAAGGCTGGGGAAGACTCTTTTCAAGGGCAGGGAACGATAGGACAAGGAGCCATGGTTTGAAGCTGGAAAAGGGTGGATTGATGCTGCACAGGAGGAAAAAGTTGTTGAATCTGAGAGTGGTGGATCCTTGGAACAGGCTGCCCAGTGAGATGGTGAAGGTCCCACCCTTGGAGCCATTCAGGGTCAGGCTGGCCTTGGTTTTTTCCACTCTGTCTCATGGCTTGGGCAGTTGGGATTTGCAGAAAGAAGCCACAGATGGTGAAGCTGAAGGCCCCTCTGGTTTCACCGCCCCACTGAGGTTTCAGCATCTCTGAAGCTCTTCTCTTTGCTCTCTCATTGCTCTTCTCCAAAAAGCTCTTCTGCAGGCTCTTCCCCACCACTTGCCCTATTTTTCTCTCGTAGCCTCCGTATCCTTATTTTGGGGTCATCCTCCCCTTCCAGCAGCCCCTCCTGCTGCCCAGGCTCTGTCCCCAGAAGCCCCATCGCAGAGGAGGGCTCCGTGCTGGGCTGGCACAAAGGAGCGGCAGCACACCTGGGGCTCGGCGTAATGAGCTCGAGCAGGAGCCTGTGCTCCACTTTTTCCTGTCAAACAATGCGACAGCCAGCTCGCTCTTCCGCAGAGGTTTTGCTTCCCTGACGTTTTCTGTCCTCGCTGTGGGTTGCATTCACTCTTCCCCTAGTAGGTCCAACATCCTCCAGGAGAAATGGGCTTTTTTTTGCCATTTTCTTCCTGCTTTGGCTCCATCCTCTTCCACTTGCAGCCACCGGGTTAAAACCAAATTCTCTCTGCTCTCCGGAGCAGCGAGGCGAAGGGTGAAATCCTGTTGCATAACCCTGGGAATGGGGAGCTGTGGCTTGAACCTCAGCTCATGGGGGCTTGTGGTGTGAGCCTTGGAAAGAAGTGATTAGGTGACAGGGGAAATGGGAACAGTGGGAAATAAATGGGGCACAGGAGGTGACATGGATGGCTGCCACGGGCATTGTCTGTGGCACAGGCAGTGCCAGGGTTGGTGTCCTTAGGGGACATCACTACTCAAGCACAGCATGACTGAAGCATCCTTGACCTCATCTACCCGATGTGCAGAGTGATCAGGCAACATGAAGTTGCCATCTGGGGTCCCCTTGATCTAGAGGGGACCTCCAAGCCCACAGCTGCCTTTCAGGAAATGAAGGGTGCAGTGTGAGCCATCAAGGGGGGAGTGGAGGAGCACAGATATTTTGGGAGGGCTGTCTTGGTGCTTGGCTGTAGACCATGCCTGTGCTTATGTGCTGGTGTCAGTGGTGTGAGGTGCCAGGAAACCCCAGTATAAGGTCCTCTTTTTCCATCACTTAATGCAGAGGGTTCTCTGTGGGGTTCTAGCTGTGATGTACAAGCCTCTCTAATGCAGACTGTAAAGTGTGTGGCCCGTGATCCTAAGCAGTCTCCTGGCAGCACATTTCCACAAGGCACCAAGAAATGAGAAGGTGAGAAGCCCCGTTAGGTCATACGCTCCGTTCCCCAGCCAGCGAGCACCTGGGCTGTCCTCTGGGGTTGTCCCCAGGGCTTCTCCAGCCCAGTTATTTCAGGTCCCAATCAGTGGTGCCACATCCAGGGGAAGTGACTCAGTCTGACAGACCCTGTTACGAGCAATCTCAGGACTCCAATTATGGTTGATGTTGTTTGATGTCATCCCCTTTTCCCTCATTTCCCTCTTCTGGGGAGGATGAAAAGCTAAGCAGAAGCTCCATGTGAGGTACAAGCCAGGGGAGAGCGTGGCTGGTCCCTTCTCTGCAACCTGGACTATCCCCCCAGGGAGACCTTCCTCTAGGGTGCAGCCTCAGGGATTGATGGGGTGGTAGAGGACCACTGCTGAGCCCTATCAAGTCCCTGAGAGCACTGGTGGCCTTAATGGCCCTAACCAAGCTCACCTGGAGCCTCCAACCACAGCCTCACCCCAGGAGCTTCATTTAACTCAGTCCTGTGTCTTCAGTTCTCCCCTGGGCTGTGGTGTAGTTGCTTCTAGCCCTGCTCCTGGCTTTGCCTTCTCGACGGGCTCTGGACTTACACTGGGTGAGATTTGTCTCCTGGGAGGGACCCCTTGTCTGTTTGTCTTTTGGATGCAGTTTGCATCCACGCTGCAGCCTTATTTCCAGACCAACTTCTGCCCCTCTCTCCTCTTTCACTGTGGGGGACCCTAGACCTTGGTCTTGGCTGGCCTTGCCCCTGGGGCTGCCTCTGGACCCTGAAACCAGTGTCTGGCTCTGCCTGTTGTGTTGGCCACCGTTGGCACTGTGTCTGTTAGCAAGGTGCTGCTCACACTGGGGTCTCTCAGCTCACCACTCCCTGGGAAAAGCTGGCCCTTGGTGCAGCCTGTTGCCTTCTTTCTCCAGTGCCTGGGCCAGGCTGGTGGGTCCCTCTACACCAGGTGTGATCCCAATGGGTAACCCAAATGCTTGTCTGCAAGGTTCCCTGTCCAACTACCCTCCTTCTTGAAGGATGGATTCACCTTAGGGTTGCCCCAAAGGTCCCCAGTCTCACCAGAGCATTGTCCATGTTTCTTTTTTCTCCTCTTGTTCCTTGGCAATTTCTGGGCAGATCTCAATGATGGATGAGGGCAAGAAACCCCTGTTTGGAAACTTTTTAATGAAGGAAACCAACGAGAAGCCGTAGGTTTTAAATAGCCATCTCTTAGAGTGCATTCATGTGCTCAGACCAAGGTGGTGATGGAATGCTGGTCCAGGGCCCAGTGCAAGTAACTGGAGAGGGCATATTCTCTTGCTGAGCTTTGTGAGGCTCTGCTGGTTTTCTCCTCTGGCCAGAGCTTGTTAGCCATGGTGGGATGTCTGGGCTCTTGGAGGCAGAGATCTCCTGACAGTGGGTTGGTTCTTGGGGCTGATTCAGCAGCTCCATGCAGTATCTCTAACAGCTTGTTAAAGTGTCCCCCATAGTGCTGACCGCCATGCTTCCCATCCTTGGAAGGCTTTCTCCTCAGACATGCTCGGCACCCTGCTGACTGCTGGTGAACTCCAGCCTGGGGTTAACTCCAGCCTGGGATGCTGTGCTCTTGGCTCAGGCTCCACTGGCCGCTGCTTGTCTTGGCTGAGGCTGGCTGGTGCACAAGTCTCCTTGGCACTGGGCTCCCCTGCACTGTTTTAGGAGCCTGGAGGCAAGTGGGATTTGGCAGTAATTGTTGAACTCCAGGAATCTCCTTTTCTAGCATAGAAACAGCCATTCTGCAGGCTTTTGAGTTGAGGCTGGAGAGCAAAAGCTGATGCTTTGGCACAGTGAATGTCCTGAGCATGTGCCAGGCAGTCTGGCCTGGCTTTTCTACAGGTGGGCAAGGAAGAACCCAAAGTCTAGAGCCCAACACAAATGCAGCTGGACCATGAGCACAACTGGAAGCAAGTTTGGCCCCTGAGGTCCCTATGGCTTGGAGGTGAGAGCATGCTGGTGTGGAGGTTGCTCCACAGTGGTAGAAAGAGCATTTATGAGCAGAGATGGTCACTGGAATGAGATGGAGAAGTCTGGCTGTGAAGCAGGGACGTGAATGCCTGCGGGGACAAGGAACCTGAGCCCTGGCCAAGCTGAAAGCTCATGAGAAAGTGTGATTTTGTGTAGCAAATGTGACTTTATGTAGAGGAAGCACAGAATCACCACACTGGGATGCAGTGAGTGCCCTCGCTGCACCCACCTGCCTGGGATTCGCCTGCTGTGACCCAGCTGTCTGAGAGCCAGTGCCTCAGGCAGCAGCTGGGAATCACTTCCACAGGTAATCCATGTCTCTGAGGGGCAGCACCTCTGTTCCCCAGGGTTAGAGCAATGAGAGACAACAATCACCAACCGTGTTCTGCAAGTTTGAGTTAAATCCCTGGTGATCCTGGAACACCCAGCAGTGTCAGGATGGGGAGGTGGGATCCTGGGGAGAAGTTCCAAGCCATAGCTGTGGTGTTGGTGCTGAGCACTAACTTCAGGGTCATAAACAACCTCCTTGTGCATCGGCCTCTGCCCCAGGATGGGAGAGCGGTGCCACGAGCCAAAGCAGCAAGAGGCTTCTCCAGAGTGTCTGGAGTAGATGGATCCCATCTGATGCTTTGCTGACTCGTGGCTTTGTGCTGCTGGCGTTTGCAAGCCCCGTGGCTTATGCAGGGAGTGGGAAGAGCAGGCGGCACATGTGGAGAGAGAGCTGCGGTCTGGAGTGGGAGAGGGGCATCTGCTTTGCAGCTTCCCCAGCTCTGCGTGAGGCTGGTGTCCAAGAGGAACATCATTTCATTTAATGTGTCTCTTGGCTTCTGGGGGAAGGCAGAGAGAGGAGAGGACTTTTGGCAGTGACCTGTGTGTCCAGGGTATAACAGTGCCAGGGTTTATGCTGACAGTCTCTGGGGATTGATGTGACCTGTTGCCCTTTGATTGTCCTTGCTTTGTCTCCAGTAGCTATTCAGCATCATCCTCTGAACCATCTGCATGGTGCAGGGGCTGTAGGGTGACTGCACTCGGCTGTCTGTGCGTGCAAACATGGAGAGGGCTGATGATAGCAATAGGAACACAACCACATCCTTCCTGTGGCGTTCTGGCTCTAGTGGCTGCAATGGGAGAGGCTGCAGCAGCCCCCAGCTCCTCTCCTGGAGCTGGTACTGCTCTGGCTGTGCAGTGAGATCAGCCCATCTGCCTTAGCTAGTAGGTGCAATGTGGCCTCATGTTGTGCTGGGGAGGTTCGGATTGGATATCAGACACCATCTGTTCCCTGACAGAGTGGTCAGGGGTTGGAACAGGCTGCCCAGGGAGCCCAGGTTTTGCTGTCCTTGAAGGGGTTCAAACAATGAGCAGCGGTGGCCCTGTGGAACAGGGTTTAGTGGGCAGGGTGGGGTTGGGTTGATGGTTGCACTGGATGATCTTGGAGGTCTCTTCCAGCTTTAACGATTCTATGGCTCTGATAATATGTGCTGGTGTTCCACACTGTGGACAGCTGCTGAGGGAAAGCACCAAGCACGTGCCCAGCTCTAACCCCAGATGCACAGGCTGACCTGGCCATGGTTTTCAACTTTCTGCAGATGTTCCTGTGGGGTGTCGAGGTTGTTCCCTGCCAAGGAAATTTTCTGCATTAGCAGGTCAATTCTAGGCTAAGTCCCCAGCTACAGTTGGTGTAGGAAGGCCCTTCACCTGATAGAATCCACTGATCTCACCCTTGATTGCCTTGATTTCACAGTTATCAGCAGAGCTAATCCATAACGATGGCTGTGGCCACTGGAGATGGAGCTTGCAGGTCCTTAGGTGCCAGCAGCTGGGAAATCACCTCACAAAACTGCTTGGGAATGAGAAGGAACAAACATTCCTGATATTTTTTCCCCTTCTGTCAGCTATGTTTGGTCTCAGATTAATTCCCAGTGCCGTGGATGCACCTCACTTACTGCACTGATAAACTCTGCTGACCCAGTACCGCTTCAGGGTTTGACTGTTCTGGTCTCTGAGGGGCTCAGTGCTCCTCCCTGGCACCATTTCTGCAGGGTTTCTGCTACTGATGCCTGTTGCACATTCATGATGCTGAGCTGGGAATGGCCTGGTAACACAGAATCACAGAATCATTAAGGTTGAAAGAGCCCTCCAGGATCATCCAGTCCAGCCATCAACCCAACCCCACCATGCCCACTAAACCCTGTTCTGCAGGGCCACCGCTACTCAGTTTTTGAATATCTTCAGGGATGGTCACTCCCTCCATCCCTGGGCAGCCTGTTCCAACCCCCGACCACTCTGTCAGGTAAGAGGTTTCTCCT
Source organism: Phoeniculus purpureus (assembly GCA_028565055.1). Classification (NCBI taxonomy): domain Eukaryota; kingdom Metazoa; phylum Chordata; class Aves; order Bucerotiformes; family Phoeniculidae; genus Phoeniculus; species Phoeniculus purpureus. The sequence continues at coordinate 21,727 of JAOXOE010018947.1, forward strand.
GATGTCCAACCTAACCCTCCCTGGCACAACTGTCTGCCCTTGTTCTATTGCTGGTGACTGGGGAGGAGAGACTAACCTCCATCTCTTTGTGTCCTCCTCTCAGGTAGCTATAAAGAACAATAAGGTCTCCCCTCAGCTTCCTCTTCTCCAAGCTGAACACCCCCAGTTCCCTCAGCTCTCCCTGTCAGACCTGCCCTGCAGTCCCCCAACCAGCCTGACTGACCTTCTCTGGACCCTCTCCATCACCTCAATGTCCTTCTTGTATCGAGGTGCCCAGAACTGACACCAGTATTCACAGTGGGACCTCACTAGTGCCAGTGCTGTGTTGTCACTACTGTGACCATGTGAGGAGCAGGGGAACTAGCAGGTGAAACCCCAAGTCACCACAAAAGTCCACATCTCATGCAGGACCCCGTTCCCTGCCCAGCTCCCCAGCACAGGGCTGTTCCCTTGCCAGATGTCCGGAGCTGGAGGTGGCAGCACTGCTGTGTTAGTGTCTAGACTAGATCAAAGCTGCTCTCTGCTCAATTGACTCATTATTTTGCAGAGCAGCAGGTCTGTGCTGGGTGTGACTGTCTCCTGTCAGGCTGCAATGTGCCCTCACATCAATCTCACACCTCATCGACAGCGGGGCTGAGAGGGAATGCAGGGGCTGGATGCCTCCCAAGTGATGGCAGATGCTAGTGCAGATGGTACTGGCAGGGTTCCCACTGACTGCTCATCAAGTGGGATGGTCCAGGCCCTCCCAGTAAAAGGGCTGTGGGTCCAGAGTGATCCAGACCCCTCCAGCAAGGAGAGTGCTGCCCTGGGTCCATCACAAGTAGCAGGGTTATTGCCATGGTGTCCAGCAGCATCAAGGGGTGACAGGGAAGGAAGGAGCTGGCTGTAGATGTCTGGCCCACTGTGTCTGGGCAGAGCCAGATGTCTGCAGAGATTTTCTTTGACAGTGGAGGGGATCCTTATGGTTTCAAACAAATTCCTGTGCAGGTGTTTCTGTAGTCATAGAGTCCTTTGGTTAAGGAATTGGGTTGGAAAAGGAGTGTCTCTGTTCACCAGCTCCTCCTGAGGTTGAAGTGATGGTGCTGCCACATAGCCCAGACCAGGGCTGTCGCCCAGTCCAAACAATCCTGTCTGTTCACAGCAGAGCCCTGAAACTGGGCCCTGCACCCACTGGAGAAGGGACACGGTGTGATGCACAGCTCCTGATGGAGCTCCTGACCGTGGGATGGCACTGAGCCTGCTTTGGGCTGCTTTCATCTGTTGTCAGCCTTGGGGAGACTCAGGGGGGACCCTCTCCCTCTCTACAGCTCACTGGAGGGAGGTTGTAGTCAGATGGGGGTTGAGCTCTTCTCCCAGGCAACCAGAACCAGGATGAGAGGGCAGAGCCTGAAGCTGCCAGGGGAGGGTTAGGTTGGATGTAAGGAAGTCCTTCCTCATGGAAAGAGTGATCAGAGCCTGGAATGGACTGCCCAGGGCAGTGGTGGAGTCCCCATCCCTGGAGGTG
>JAOXOE010018958.1:0-23229 GCA_028565055.1 Phoeniculus purpureus
ATGTTCCTGTGCCACTTGGTCTAGGTGATCCTGCTGTGGCAGGGGAATTGGACTGGATGATCTTTCGAGGTCCCTTCCAACCCCTAATGTTCTGTGATTCTGTGATCTCTTCCTAAGAAAATGATTTTATTTTGCTGCTGCTTTTCCAAAGTTCATAGATTTTTTTAGAACTGTAATTCTGGAAGGAAAATAGATCAAAACAGCACAAAACATGATTAATCAAGTGTTGTAGTTGCTACCATACGTTCAACAATAATAGGTGTGCAAAGCTTGGAAATTACTGAAATTTTATTGTCGTGTATACAGAGCTGATAATGAGGGGGTTAAAGATGAAAATAATTATCCAAAGAGGTAGGTAACAGGAAACACGCTGCTTTCACACAGGTGATAATAGAGATTCTTTAGACCTTTGCAGGTGTAATTCAGTCAATTAGAGCACAAATTGAGCAATTTCCTAATTGTTAGAGCAAATAACTAATATTATGTCCGTCCCCTGAGCCATCAGTTGAAGAAAGAAATCCGTAATTATCAGCTCATCAACCTAAAGGCAATTTACCAAACCTAAAATAAACAGGTTGGAATTATCTGTATTCTAAGAGTGGTCAAGTTATTTATAACTTCTTTTGTGTGTTTAATACACAGATACTTGTAAATGACAGTCCTGGACAACTCTAGCATTTCCTTTCCTTATTCAACTGTAGACACAAACAAATTGTTGGGTGAGTGCAGAGATTAAAATAGGGTGAGAAAAAGCTTTTCTTTTCAACTACAGATGTTAATCACAGGTAATAAAAAACCTTAGGAAAACCTGATCTGGTCTGCATCAAGTTAAAGAGGAAAAAAAGGAACCTTACAGGTACGTTTTTGTCCTCTCAAGGCACGTGTTTTATCTTTTCTAGCCTATTTAATGTTTTCTTTAGATGGGAGAAGGGCAGACACTTTATCCCATGTATAAGGATCTTTTTTGGTTTCTAGGACACTGGTGTAAGCACGTAAATCGTCTATCGGTTATGGACTATCGAGTTCTCATTTCTGTGGCCAAATAGCAGCGCATCCCTTTCCCCCATATATACGTTCTATGTTAGTTATAACTCTGTGTTGAGACTCTCTTGTAATGCTCCTCCTTACAGAGCAGTGCTGTAAGTATCACATACTCTGCCATATCATCTAAGGAGTAGGTTTCTTCTCACACAGTATATTCTCAAAAACCTGTGGTGCAGGGGATTTGCGTTATCTTTCATTTCTGGGGGAAGTACTAAGAGTCTGCGAGCTGCACTATATCGCATCAAGGTTAGAGAATGCAAATTGCAGACGAAGGGGCACTGTATCTGTTAGAAACTTGTAAAACTCTATGTTCAGCTGTTAAATGGCCCGTTAAAAGCTAGAAAGCACACAACTTCAACAGTTTGTAAGATCTTGTAAGCAGCTGGTAAGCAAGCTGCTAAATTTACAACAGCTTGTAAGCAAGCATCACGGTGGGTGCAGCATTCAGCTGTGCATAGAAATCTGAGCTTTGTACTAATAAGGTCATCAAGTTAGACTGAAGAACCACAGTTTCTTTGCTCCCTGTGCCAGTGCCAGTTCCCTCAGGTGGGTATCGCTGAGAAAACACCACTATGAGCGAAGGATCTCAGTCAGATGTTCATGCTCTTTGCTTTATTGATTTTGTATGCCATTGTAAGGAGTTAATAATGGGAATGTTTTCAAGGCTGCCAGGCACTTTGCTTGCCACACTGGGACTATTAGGAGGTAGTGGATGCTCTTTAAAAATAATGGACTTAAGAGTCAAATCCTTTCTCAGTTATTTTGGTGCAGTCTCACACACATCAGTAACAGTCATAATCAAACAGATTTAGTAGAAGAAAAGAAAGGAGAGAATAAAAGATGTGAGATCTGTATTTTTTGTCAGTTCTAGCGAAAATGATGCATGAAATACTTCAAATCAAGTCACAACTAAACTGAAGCTGATAATAATTACTCATTTTTTGGGGGAACCCAGTACTCACATGTCTCCAAGTATATTTAACAAAGAAAAAAATTGAGGGTGGAGTTTGGAGACATCAAAATTCACACACCTTTATGTCAATAAGGTGTCTAAGCTCCTGTTGTTAACAGTGGAGCTCTAGGCAATACAGTCTGGTTGAGTTCCACAGATACCTACATGGGTTTGGTGTCTGTTTGGTGAGAGAGTTCAAACACTCTCATCTATTGTACAAAACCCATGCTGTTAATTTACTGAAAGGTATGAAAGCTGTTGCCTGAATCTTAAACACAACTGAATCTTGAGGACAAAACGACCAAACTCCCAAACCCCTCACATAAATGGGAACAGCTGTGATGGTTCACATGGTGGATGATGGTGAGTTTTTAAATCACCTAGTTCTGTATGGATATTGAAATGGCACAGTGGTGAAATGAATGCAAGCACAGGTTAACAGAATGGTGAACAGCTTCATTTACAATTCAATTCTCCTTAAGATCTTTTAACTACCTACTCACATTAAGTAACTAATTGCAATTCCCAATCGACCTCATTGGCAATTCATTTGAAATGCAAGTCAGCAGCGCCTGCTTTGCTATTCACTAGAAAACAAGGAAGCATTAATCTTGCTTTATTTGTACCTGTGAGATCTCATGCCAACGTTTGCCAGTGTAAAAACTCATGGCACTTAAATTAAGTTTAGCAAAATAGACAGACACCTTTGGATGGAAATTTGACGTTGCCCACACACGCTGGTCCCCGGGCAGTTTGTATTACTTCTTTGTCTCAGTGAGGCGCACTAAGTAATTGTATTTTGAATTAGAGATTTCAGATGAATGTTTGCCTAAAATACAGACTGTTGAAGATGCCCATTTCAAATTGTTATATGCTGAAAAATTATACTGCTGGGTTTACTACCATACTGCCACCAGCTGTCCTTAAGCTAAGCCTGCAAAGGTGGCTTAAACAGAACAAGGACGGAGGGGAGTGGGGAGGACTTTATTGCCACTGGTGCTCTTAACAGTCTTTGAACGCAGGAAGTTGGATCTTTCTATTTCTTGAGCACCATAAAGACAAGAATTTTAAAAATAGCATCTTAAACTCTTTATTTAAACAACACATGCATTCACAGAGTAGGTATTTATAGGATTTATTAAAGCATCTTGTAGTAGTAAATGACGGAACAATAACTGGTCTTTACTGTGATTCTATTAATATTCTACATAGCAGCAACTAATGAGACCATATCAATTTTTCTATAGTTATTCTGCTTTTTCCTCACCTGTGACACGAAAGGTGTGTCCTTTATCCTAAAAATAATGTTGAGGTTGTTTCCAGATTGCTTTTTCAGACTAACTGCTGAATCAGAGACATTTTATTTCACATAGAGCTGTGAAATAACATGCCTGAAAGTAAAAAGACCTCTGGATTTCTTTTTTAGCACTACTCTGTGCTTCTGTAATCTCTGCTCTACTGCCAAAGTAAATTACTAGTGGGAAAGATAAAGCTGTGTAGAAAAACACATTTTCTTCCCCAGTAACAGTCATTAAAACAGTGGAGAGGCAAAACAAACAATAACAAAGCCAAGCCTTGGGCAGTATGTAAGCTAATAATTTGTTTTATTTAGGATCAGTTTCTTTGCTGTGAGACTACCACGGGTAATACAGTGAAAGACTGCTCTTGTCTTGCAGCTTGAAGATTAAAAAAATCAAGAGCTTGGATAATGCCCCATCCATCACCTTTCTCAAAGTTTGGGGTTTTTTAATACAGTTTTGCAGGCGTTGCTTGCACACAAACATGCACAAAAGGAGGAGCCTGTGAATCTTGGGAATCTTTGGATAAAGCTCCTACTCAGGTACCTGGGTTCTTCCCAGACATCAGCTCTTTAGGGAACACATGATTGTTCTACTACTTTTCAGCCCTCTAGGCTGTTATTCAAATTTCTTTCCTTTTTTGTTCTACAGATCTCTACAGCCTACATCCAAAACATGACCGCATCTCCAGTTTTGACAATGATGCTGATGATGCTGTGACTATTAATATGTTCTAGTTTGTGAGCTTGTGAACATTAACATTTTGTTGAAGAACCAGAAAAGTCAATGGAACAATACTAGTAAATATCTGCAACGGAGACAGCAAATGTTGTGAAGAAAGTCGATTTTTCTGTAAAACCTGTTACTGGTTACTTAACTTACTCCAACGTAACTTGTGTGCTTATCTGACAGGTTACTTAGCCCTTCAGCTAAACTTGGTTCCACTGATCACAAGCCTTTCAGCTCAACATTTCAACCACTTTTCAGTCCATCTCACCATCTACATGCAAAGGCCACACTCCACCAGCTTGTCAATAAGATGTTACGGTAGACAGTGTTGAAAATGGAATCTTTTATTACTTGGTTTTGGCTGGAATAAAGTTAATTTGTTTCTTAGTAGCTGTTTTCTTAGTGTTGTGTTTTGGATTTAGGATGAGAATAATGTTAACACGCTGATGTTTTAGTCATGGCTAGGCAGTGTTTATAATAAGTCAAGGACTTTACAGTTTATCCTGTTACCTGGCAAGTGGAGCACAAGGATTGCACAAGAAGCTGGGAGGGAACACAGTAAGCACGGCTGACCCAAATGACACGTGGGGATACCATATGTCATATGTCCATATGTTATATGTCCATACCATATGATGTTGTTCCCAGATCCAGTACAAAAACTGGGGTGAGCTGGTTGCGAGGGATGAATTGTTGCCTGGGTATCATCAAGTAGTGGGCAATTGCACTGTGCATCACTCATCTTTTCTTGAGGTTTATTTATTTCTCTTTATGATCTATTAATTTGAATTGTCATTGGTTTTGTTTTAGTTATTAAACTGGTTTTATTCCAATGCATGAGTTTTACTACCTTTTTCTGATTTCCCTTGCGTCCCACTATAGGGTAAGGTGATGAAGAGTGAGTGAGTGGCTGTGTGGTATTTAGTTGCCAGCTGGGATTAAATCATGACACCTTACTAAAGTCACGACAACACTGCTCTACACAACGAGTAGAGTTCTCTGGTTTGTGTTCAGGTCCAAATGAACACAGTCCTTGGAATTTCTGGAGAAGACATATTGGTCCCAGGCCATTTTTAAAACTTCATATGGAAAGCCAGGTTTTCCTTTCTATGCAGGTAAATCACGCACTTGATTTACTAGGAGACTTCCTACATTGTCTCTGAAGTACTCCTTCAAAGTTTTTTGGTGGCTGATAGTGATCATCATTTGGATTAAACATTTTTGACCAATCTCTTGTACTGCTGAGGAGGAATGTCCTATATTAGGGGAACACCTTTGCTCCTCACTGCTCCATCATGTTTGCATAATTATTACCGTTGATTTGAGAAATTATGGCTTCTTACACCATGGTAATTTTGGATGCCTAATCCTATCACTGCTAAAAAGAAAACAACTCCATTGAGTGAGTGACCTTGATTATTTTTGGTTTGAACACAAATTGTCAGTTACTGCTTTGCATGCCCAACCTGATTCATTGGCTTCACTTTAATTGCATGCACACAACTAGAAATGAAGAAGGAAACACGCCAGTAAAGCTAACCATTTAGGAGGCAGAGAACCCTTTCAGAGCTGCGGTAGGCTTTCATGGGGTATTTCTCTGGAGGTGTGGTAGACTGAGTGTCTTTTGCAAACAACTCTAAATCAGAGAAAGATGAAATGGCTTGAAAACAGAGCCCCCAATAATGGGATGCACTGTTTTGTGTATATCCCGCTAACAAAAATCTGATCACTTTGGCAACTGAAGAATGCTCTTCACATGATCAGGTTTATTGTAATAGCCTTAGAACTCACAGGATATACTTGTAAATTGTGAAGCCTCAGGACTATGTGATAAACTCAATCGTTATAAAATCCTGGCATCCAGTGAAACCCTTTCAACTTTCTTGGTCTTCCCTATCAATGGAGATTATATATAGGTACATATGACTAATACTTTTTCTTTTCTCTGACCTAGTTAAAAACTTTGCAGGAATTCAGGTGGTATGATATTTCCTGACAGCATGCTGAAAAAAATTACACAGTACTGTCGTAGGGAGTAAATCACGTGTTTAGTGTGCAGAAATATAGATTTTTACTCATATTGATTAATTTACTATCTTGTGGAGCAGCTTTATTGATTAATGGGAAAGTAAATAGTAAAGCACAACGTTTTAATCAAATCAGAAACCAAGGGACACAGAAAATTAAAATGTATAACATTGTCCTGGATATATTTAATAGTCATTCATCTTTTTCTATGCCTAATCAAAACATAAGCTAAGGTGCCAAGATTGATTAACAGCAGTAAAAGGATAGGTATGCAATTCCAGTATGTCCAGGCTTCTCACAGTAGTGAATAACTACTGTAGAGAGGTTGATCACTGTTATTCATATGAACATAACATTGGCTGCATTAGGTCCAATTAAAGGTCCACTTCATCCACTATTCCAGTCTCTGATACTGGTCAGTAGAAGGGGGAGTTAAAGCAGGACTAAATCAAGTTCAATGTTGTGCACAAGCATGTGAGGCTGATATTGATGCCTGGTACACAGGGATTGCTTTCCCTCTCGGTGAGAAACTCCATCTGTGGATGCTAGTGATACCAACAGGTAAGAAGTACCTCTGGGGAAAGCTAGACAGAAATTTGGATTGTTGTGAGCGAATTAATGGCAACTGTGGAAAAGCTTTTGGCTCCCTGGTCTTGTCGTGTCTCTGTGATTGGCCAGTACCTACCAGTTTCCCTGACAGGTTTTTAAACTATATTAAACTTAAAAGACATTACTCTGGAGACTTGACTGAAGACCGTGAAACCATTTCTCCTTCTACAAAATGTAACAGGTTAATTTGTGGTCAAAATGCTTTAGTGGTCATGCTGCAGAGAGAGTGATTTAGGAACCCTCTGACTAGGGAAGTCACAGGGGAAAAAGACAAATAGGATCGAACCACTGCTTAGCACCTTTTTGTGATGCCTGATGGAACGGTCATTGCATCAGCCTTCCTTCTAGAAACACGTAGGAAAATGCTGAGGTTCCTGAGGGCAGGTCTTAGCAGTAAAGGCTGAAGCAAAGGTGGTGTTCAGTAACTCTGCCAGCTTTGCATCCTCTGTTTCCAGGGCTAACACCTCACTCAACATTAGGCCCATATTTTCCCAAGTCTTCCTTTTACCATTGATGTATTAGAAGAAGCTCTTCTTGTTCTCTTTCACTTCTTTGCCATATTTAATTTCGAGAAGCATTAGCCTTTCTTGTTGTGTCTCTACATATGCGGGCAATGTTTTTATAATCCTCCAAAGAGGCCAGAACATTTGTCCACATGCTGTGAATTTCTCTCTTTCATTGTGTTTTTCCAGAAGCTTCTCACTCATTTATGCAGGTCTCCTATCTAGATATTTTTACTCAAAGAAATGCACTCACGCTGAGCTTCGTGGAAGTGGTTTTTAAACATTGAACATCTCACTTCAGCCCTCTATCTTCTAGAGTCCTCTTTGTCCCAATTCTTGTCCTGTCCTCTTTTTTCCCATATAGCTTTCCACCAAATGTCTTACTGGGGGATAAGGTGGGCTACCTCTTTCTGCCACTCTGTCACCTGCAGAGAACGAGGTACATCTCACGTCGGTGTTTCTTTTCCACATAATCACCTTCCTCCATTTGGGGGGAAGTTAAGAGTAAAGGAGGCTGGTTCTTTCCATTACATGTTTTCACAAGGAAAATATTGATGGCAAACCTGAAGATGAGTATTTATTTTAGTGGAAGTTTTCTTAGGACATTTCAAAGCGGTAAATGTGGTTAGCTAGAACTTGATGTCCAGTTTAATTTAATGAAAATGAATATTGGTTCATCTCTTTGCCTAATGCATAATCAGCTGATTCAGGAATAACAATCCCCTAGTGACTTCGAGAAAAGACTTACTTGAGCAGAGGATGTTTTTAATTTCGGTAAAAAAAACAAACGAAAGCAACAGCTTCGAGCATCATGTTTCTTAGATTGGATTTGTGGTGTTCCTGTAATACTGGCTCATTCCAAAATAAAGGTTTATTGTCTTAAAAATAAGAAATAAAGCATTACTAATACATACCTGAAAGTTTTAAAGTATATTTGCCTTTTATTTTCCTATTTTACCAGGTGAATTATTTCCTTCTTGACTAACTGTTATCGTATCATTTAAAAAAAAAAGAAAGGCTGCTTTGTGTTTGCCCAATATTAATTATTTTTGCGGGGTAAATTCTAGGAGAGTAACATTTGGTGTCAGCACTGTATAAACAATCGCTGCCCTGAAATCGCTAATCTATTTCCTTCATTGCTGCTGATGTCCTGAAGCCCAGAGAACACCAGAACTGACAGAAAAACACCCCATTTCCTCCAAACTTTCCTGCTGAATAATTACTTCCTGTGTTTATCTGATATGTGCTTCCTGTGGGCCATTTCCATATGTTTTTCCTGTGCATGGGATTTTTTAAGGAGTCTAGTTGCTGAGTGCCTCCTCAAACCAGTATGTTGAACAGATTAACAGGACACAGAAAGAGTTTTTAGTACCTTTGGAAATATTTCCTTTAAAGACATTTCAGGCTATTTTAGCTACAAGTTTGGTAGTAAAAATTTACACAGCATTCAGTTTTTACAGCTGCATCGACTTTGCCTGTCTATTACTGTTGTTATAAGGAAAAAATAGCTTTTCATTTTCTTCCTTTTGTACCTAAATCATTAATCTCAACCTATTAATTTTGGAAGACATTGTTGTGATATTTAGACTAGATGCCTGCCTGCGCTTCTCCTTTACCAATCATTTCACAGCTTGATGCTACCCTCCCACTTCCCACACGTGTGACTGCGTCTCTGGCGCTTGTCTAATCCAACTTTTTTAAGAAAACTGAAGGACTTGTTGATCTCATGAAGTATTCTTTGTTTTTTGGGTTTGTTGTTACTGTTGTTAGTAGCTGTGCTTGAAAATGCTTTTCCCTACCATTTAGCAGGATTGTCTTTGGTACTTACTGGTCTCCAAAGAGTTTTTTTCATGGGATTTAAGGCTTTTTGCACAAAGGAGAAACATGAAACTGGCTACTGACACCAGAATCTCTGCGTGTTACAAAATTCCTTTGGGATTCTCCCAGAAATTCTCAAACAAATTGTGATCTCTCCAGGTTGGGTGAAACCTGATGAATGGGTAAGTGGTAACTTCAGCTGCTTATCCGATGGAGGGCTTGAGCATTTCCAAACTTACAGGTTTTAAAGTCCACTTAGAATTCTGATCCTGGTTTATGGAGATAAATGACCAAGTGATTAATTCAGCTCTTTATGTTAATCCTTCATAAGAAAAGGGTTTTAATAAAAGGGGAATGCATGATTCATCTCTTAATGGACCCAATTTGTAATTTCACAGTACCTTTGCTAAGACAAAGTTTTCCTTTTTAACAGTATTTATCAGTCTCCATTATCAGGAAGCCTTTCATTACTTGGAATTGCAGCACCGATAAATCTAAATATCTTTGACCATGTGTATAGTTAGGTTAATACATTAGTTGAAGGTGATCTGTTACTATATGTTAGTAGAACCTCCTAAGCCTAACTAGTATCCCTATGCTCAGTAAGCAGTTGGTGATACATGCTTTATGTAGAAGAAAACCATTGTGCATTCAGCAAAGTGTCTTGTCCTGTGACAGTTTAATGACGAGAATTCTTTAATTGTGCTGAATGGGTTCAGTGTGTGAAGCTTCTGTCTGTAGCAAGGAAGATTTCCATTGTGAAAGGACTTGTAGAGTAATTGAAGGAAGTTAAATCAATTATGAGAGCTGGCCATCTTTTCAAGAGGCAGTCTTCATTTGGAGAAGAGTGAAGAAGCTGAAATTTTCTGTACTGTGGAAAGAGGGAACTTAGCTGATGTTGCATGACAAGAACAAATTACTCAATACCTCCAGCAGCGGGTGGAGCATCAACAGAGGCAATGTTTTGATTAGATTCTTCCACCATCTTTTTAGTATAAACTGCAATCCTAAATATGCAAACTTCTTAAATTATGTTTCTTTTCAGAAGAGGAAAAAAGCTCCTTCAAAATAGGTTTTAATTTAAGAAGTAAATCCCAGTGTAACTAATTTGAATTAAAACTTGGTTATCGTGCAGCTCTTATCTTTCTGTTTGTATTAAGAGAGTACAGTGAGCTGCTATTGTCTGGAAAGAACATTGAAACTCTGCCTGATTTGTAAAAAGAAACAAATGGATTTTAATATTTTAAGCATCTAGTCTTATACAACGAATGGCTCAATATCTGGAGGTTGTTTTAGCTATTCCTCTTGCTGACATTTCTCCTTAAGGTTTCATTTTAGCAAATCTTTATCTTTCAACATAAATCCTCAGGACAAATGCAAGAAGGGCTGGGTTTGATACAAATCTAAAAGTATACTTATCTATAATTAGGGCTGAAGCCTACATAAACAATGCACATTTTGCTGTAGAACCCAAGATTTATTTCTTAGTGTCAGGGTTCTACTCTGGTAACATACCTCGTGTGAAAAAAGAGGAAAAAAAGATCAAAGCAGATTCTAAATTTAGGTCAACTGAATCTGAGGGTTCAAATGTTTATAGTCATCATTCATTGGTGCATGGTTACTTCACGGGGTCATTACTTGTAAAACAGCACTGCTTGTGTTGTTGTGACCGTATGTTTTTCTATCTTTACACATTTGGAAGTATTTCAGATTCTACTTTAGAACTAATTTGCATAAGTGTATAGTGCTTATTTCAGTTCTGTTACACCCTGTGCTTTGGCATTCTCATTCGAGGAATACATTACCTGCTTATCAATACACACACAAAATTGCTGGATGGAGGGTCTAAAAATTTCATCCTTCACTGTGGTCTTACGCATCTTTCTTGGACTAAAGTTTTTCTGCCTTCCTCTAGATTTTTAGTTCCCTTTTCTTTTCTGTTGTTAAAGAAGAAATTATGTCCTGTAGGCACAAACATCCTTACACTTTACCTTTGTCAGCTAGGTTGCCCCAGCATAATTTCTTTATTGCCTTGGTTAAAATGAATAGTGCCGCGTCAGATCAGGTGTCTTCACGCCACCCTGCTCAAACCTGGTAGCTATGAATGAAGGTATTGGGATGGAAACTTCCACATGATCTTCACTGAAAATTAAAAAATCTATCTTGAGACAGATTAAGGTGTAAACTAATTCTGTGTCTTGAAGAACTATCAGTTGACAATATTTCATTTGATTCAAGGTAAAAATGTCATGTCTGTCTCTTTTCACGTTGTGAATTTGTGTGGGTGGCTTTCAGAAGAACATGTGTATGTATGGTTACGTAGCCACCAGAAAACTGCGGGAAAGGAGGGGAATAATACGAGAGAGAGCATGTGAAAGCCTTACAAGAACTGAAAAGCACTGGAGACTACGGTTAAATCTTAAAGAACTGGTAAACTCGGGACAGCAATAGTTGCTGAACCTGTCCAAGGATACGAGAAGACATTGACTCCATCCTCTTCGTAGAAATCAGACCACACTCAAAAAGGTGGTGGCAACTATATGCAAATAATATGCAAGTACATACTTCTATATGTACGTGTACAGGGGAACTGTAGGAACTTCTGAACGGGAATTTCAGTACTCCAGTACTAATCATGAGCTACTGAAAGTCATTGTCTTATCTTTCGAGGTCCCCTTAATGATTCTATGATTCTATGATTAATAACAACAGCTTAATTTTTAAGAAATCACACCAACGTGATTTGATTTGATTGTTTTTGAGGAAAAAGGAAATTTACAAAACAGATAAGAAGTCAATTTTGTGTCATCAAGTCCTGAAGTATTGTGTAATGTTTCTGCTCTTAGCAAGCAATTCAATAGGGTTAGCTGTTTGCCCTTCATGACTCTTCTGAAGTTGTCTTCATTATCGATGGCAAGGAGATCTGGGGCAAACGTCTTGAGAAACAAGCCATGTATTGAAATTCTCATCTGATTTGTGATCACACAAGTTGAAAGACAGAAAAATTACTTTTATTATTGTTACACTCTGGTTAAGAATCAAAGCCTAAGACATGTCCTTGGGAATGATATCCAGTGGTTTTTACTGATCTAAGATGTCATTTGTTACATGGATGTGTTTCACAGAATCACACAGCACCACGGAATCATCGATGCACTTTGTCTCAAGGCCTGTGCCTGTTGTTTGATACAGCGCTGTACGCTGCAGATACAGCATTATGTGGATTGCAAAACAGCTCTTAAGCAACGTTTTAAATTGTGGCAGCACAATAGCCATGAGTTGAGCACCAAAGAATGTGGCAGGTAACCACAAGCTATAATTCTGGCAATTACAGCAAGGATATTTTGAGAGACTGGATGGCTGCAGTGGTATTTTTATGTATTTTTATATTCTGTCTTAAGGTCTCCCTTCAGAGTTAACTTCTCAAGTTTGCTTATCTGGGCTGACATGAATATTTAACATACAGTTGTCATTCCAACCCATTGAAATGTTTAACTTGCATGTCTTCTGTCTGTTTTCTATTCACAGGCTTGTGTGTCAGTGCATTGGAAGGAGATGCAAATCCAAGAAGATTATTCAAGGGGTCTAGGAATTAACTGCATTTTTTTCTCCATTATTTCTATATCTATACTACAGATTTCCACAACGTTTTATTGTCAGCAGAGAAAGTAGATATTGTGGATTTTCCAAAAGGAAGCAAAGAGGTTATCATTTTTCTCATAGCCACACATATGATATATTACTTAGGTAAGAAAGGAAAAGCAAATCGAATGTTATTACTTGAATGACAAGTGCCTTCGTGTGCTGCGACCTAGACAAATAAAACAAAGCGGCATTTGTGGAAGCAGCGTTACTGCTACAAATTTAATGTGGTAAAATACAGTGCAGAATATTCACGGTAGTTGGACCTTAAAAACAAAAATTGCCTAATTTTGGCTTCAAATGATCAGATAAAATGAAAATGAGTAAAGAGTACAATGATGTAAAAGCCTTGCTTGAAGTGATGGCAGTATCCTCCTCTTGGAAAGTCTGTGTAGTAACACACAGTCATTTGTATCAGATATTTTACATACGGCATACCTACTACCACTTTAGTACCAATTGTAAGGCTCTCCATTATCTTCTTCATTTCCATTGAGTGACTAGCCTCATGGAAAAGTGCTGCTGCTTTCCACCATCTCCAATGACATACTAGCTTTTGGCTCATTGAGTTTCATTGAAGAATTGTAGCCTTTAAATTTGAGCTTAAATTAAAACCCTTAGCTAACTTTCAGAGATCTGCTGTCATGCACGATCAGAGTTACAGACTCACAGAATCATTGATGTTGGAAGAGACATCCAATATCACAACGACCAGCTATCAACTGGACCCCAGCATGCCCACTAACCGTCTTTCAAAGCATAGATCTTACAGGTTTTTAGAACACCTCCAGGGACGGTGGCTCAACCTCCTCTTCTCAATTCCAGTTGCCTTAGCCAACCCTCATAAGACCTGCCCTCCAGGTACTTCATTACCTTTGTTGCCCTTCTTTGAACACACTTCAGCACCTCAATGTCCGTCTTGCATTGAAGTGCCCAAAACTGAACACATGATCCCATGTAAGGCCTCACTAGAGCTGAGTACAGGAGGACAATCACTTCTGTAGTCCTGCCGCCACATTATTTGTGATGCAGTCCACAATGCCATTTGCCTTCTTGGCCACACTGCTGGTTTAGGTTTACTGGCTGTCAATCAGCACCCCTGCATCCTTTTCCACTAAGCAGATGTTCAGCCAGTATTACCCAAGCCTGTAATCTTGCACAGGGTAGTTGTGACTGAAGCGCAGGACCTGACTCTTGGCCTCATTAGACCTCATACATCTGCTCTTTGCCCATCAGTCCATCCTGTTCAGGTCCCTCTGCAGGGCATTGCTACTCTTGACCAGATCAACACACCTGCCCAGCTTGGTGCCATCTGCAAATTTGCTGAGGGTACACTCAACTACCTCATCCAGATCAATGATAAAGATGTTAGACAAAACTGGCCCCAATACTGAGTCCTGGATAACACCACTTGCAAATGGCTTCCAACTTGATTTAACTCCACTCAACACAACTCTCTGCCATCCAGCCTAAGTCATGAGCCACCAGCTTCTCTAGGTGAATGCTGTGGGAGACTCTGTCAAATGTTTTACTGAAGTCTAGGTAAACAACATCCACAGCCCCTCATCCACTGTGTAGGTCACCTGGTCACAGAAGGAGATCAGGCTGGTCAAGCAAGATCTGCCTTTCATAAATCCATACTGGCTGGCCCCGATCCCCTGGCTGTCCCACACTTGCTGTGTGAGTGTGCTCAAGACGAACAGCTCCGTAATCTTCCTTAGTACTGAGATTAGGCCAACAGCCCTGTAGTTGCCCAGATCATCCTTCTGCCCCTTTCTGTGGAAGGGCTTCACATTAGTAAACCTCCAGGCATCTGGGATCTCTCCTGTTATCCAGGAATGTTGATAAATGATGAAAAGTGACTTGGCAAGCTTCTCTGCCAGCTCCCTCACCATTCTTGGATGGATCTCTTCTTGCCCTATAGACTTGTGTGTGTCCGGGTGGGACAGCAGGTCATCAACTTCTTTCTCTTGAATTATGGGCTGTGTATCCCACACTCCATCCCAGTTTTCAGGCTCTGGAGTATGAATATCCTGAAGATAACTGGATTGGTCATTAGAGACTGAGATCATTAAGTCATTAAGTACTGCAGCCTTGTCCTCGTCCTTGGTGATAATGTTCCCCTCCATATCCAGGTGGAGATTCCCTGATTCTCTTTTGGCTGTTGATATATTTGTAACTCTTTTCTTTGTCCTTCAAGGCATTCTTTAAACAGATAATTTCTAGTACACGGGGGTTGGGATCATATTTGTCTCTGTATTTGGATTACTGGATTTCATGCAACTGAAATAAAGGTTATCTCCATAAGCTGTGAATATGTGAGTTTCATAGGGCTTACCACAGTAGAGTCCATTACAGTTCATAGCAGCAAAATTTAGTCTATGCAAATTAAATATTTTCTCTTTATTTTGTCCTTGGGCATTTGGCACATTCTCTTTATGGCTGTGAGGATTAGATAATAAATTATGTGGAAATTAAACTTAGTAATGTCTGCAAAAATGTGACAGCATTGATTTGTAAAGTACAGCAACCAAATGAGCTTCATCAATCTATATTAAGCAGCCATTATTTAGATTTATATTTGATCTATGAAAGTTGATGTTTCTTGGTAAGGCACACCCTGGAGTGTTTGGCACTTTTCTGTTTATTAGAGCTACAGGAGACAGCACAAAGCAGGCATCAAGAAGGACACAGAGCTGCTGGAGTGTGTCCAGCATAGAGCAATGAAGATGATGAGGGAAGAGGAACACCTCCCTTATAAGGAAAGGCTGAGGGAGCTGAGTCTCTTTAGCTTGAAGAAGAGGAGACTGGGGGGTGACCTCCAATATTAATGTCTATAAATATTTGAGGGGTGGGTGTCAGGATGGTGGAGCCAGGCTCTGCTCAGTGTCATCTAATGATAAGTCAAGGGACAATGGGTGTAAGCTGGAACATAGGAGGTTCCACATCAATATGAGAAGGAATTTCTTCACAGTGGGGGTGACAGAGCACTGGAACAGGCTGCCCAGGGGAGTTGTGGAGTCTCCTTCACTGGAGATGTTTAAGACCGCTCTGCATGTGTTCCTGTGTGACTTGGTCTAGGTGATCCTGCTGTGTCAGGGGGATTGGACTAGATGATCTTTTGAGGTCCCTTCCAATCCCTAATGATTCTGTGATTCTGATATGCTGCTTTGTAGCTCAAATGCAGTAAAAACAAAAATTCTGCTGATACCATTTTCTGTGCAGTAGACCAGGGTAGCTCTTTGTTAAATTTTTAGTCCAACCTATATTAGTGCAAGGCATTCACAAAGACAAGACATAACATTTTTGGATGTCCCTGAAAACAAAGTACAGTACTGAAAGGAGTAGCTTTGGTAAGCTGTCAAAGACCAGAAATCAATGGTCTATATGATTTACTGTAGCTGTTATTCATTTCTATTTCACATCTTTTTCAGTTTATTCCCTAGCTAGACTCCTGACCAATACACTGGCTTAAGTAGTTGATACTGTAGACAGATGTGAGTTCAAATCAGCTTGGATTATTTTTCTTGCAGAAATTTACAGAGATGGACACAACACACAGAAATCTAAGCTTTCAGAAACTAATGTATTGCAGACACACCTTAAGCTTTTCAGGCCATGTGTTACAAAATGTTTCTGTATTGTGTCACATCAATTTAGCACTTGAGAACAGAAAGGGGGAAATGAAGAGTTACTGTTGCAATCAGCTACTACAACACATTGTTTCATTTTAGTATCAGAATGTTACACTCACAACTGCTGATGACTTTTTTCTTAACTCAGAGGAAATAAGGCAAAGGTGTTAGGTTCTGAGCATCTGGTTTCTGTTTCTAATTTCCCTATATTTCTAAAAGTCATTATGTAAAAGTCATTACAGGGCCAAGGAAGAACAAATCATACAACAGTGTGATCAAAATGAGTCATTACATTCTACTTCAAACTCCCATTGTTTTTGAAACTACTGTAGGATCCAATTACTTCTTCACTTGAATACCTCTGGCTTTTCTGTACTCCATTCAGGAAATCGATGAATAGGTGCACTGCTGTTTGGACGGTGGTAGGGAAGCAGCAATTCATCTTGGACAAGGCTCCAGTGACTTTGCAAATCTTTCCCTTCTACCCTACCTGCCTTTCAAAGACACAAAGGGCTTAGTAGAAGAAAAAGGTGGAGAGATGGCATTTTTCAGTTTCCTTTTTGATTTTACAATTGTCTCAATTACTGTGCTTCTATTTTCTATGTCAGAGCTGATGTTCATAGAATCATAGAATCATTGTGGCTATGACAATATTTGAATATTGTCGTATTCAAACAGCTGCTAAGGAGAATGAAAGTTGAATGCATTCAGCTCTTACACTGGAAGATTTACGTATTTTTAAAGTTTTTCTTTTGTATTTGAATGTTACTTGTCTATTAAAGAATTTCATTCATTTCTGTGGCATCCACTTCAGTTGTAATAGGGAGGGCATGCGAAGTTAACAAAGCCTACAGTCTGTGCTTTCAGGTTTGTTCCATCTGAAGTGTGTTCAGGATTTTAGACCTCTTTACTCCCTAGATGAAGGACAAAGTAATGCAAGATGTAGATCCTTAAAACTGGCAATCAATTCAGTGAACGTACCTAGAACTGTCCCTGTCCTGGCAGTGTTGTGCAGCTGAGTGCCCACAGGCATTGCTCTGTTTATCTTCTCTGGAAGCCTTGGACAACACCAGCTTTGGTAGGCAGGACCTTATAGAAAACATGGCATAAAAACCAGTCTGTCTATCTGTAGTGTACATTTTGCCAAGTAGTCCTGTGACAGGAGCAAGCAAAAGAGACAGTGCAAACTCAGGTTCAGCCTCCTTCTCTACCCAAAAGGGATATGAACACAGTTTCTTATGTTTGGAGTATATCAGGTACCTTGGAGATATTAATTCTGCTTTATAAATTGCTACGAAAATCAGGACTCTTAGAAAATTCCTAAGAAAGCAGAAGTTAAGATGTTTTCTTAGAAACAGGTTTGCCTAGATTTAAATAATGTGAACCAAAGTCCAGCAATGTGGGATGTAGACCCTTTGCCTTCTCTCTTGCTTACAGAAGCTCTGATTTTTAAAATACAAAGTCTTGCACTGTAGCTCACTTCCTGCCTGAAGTGGCAAGGAATGAAAGACTTCTTTTCTCACTCTCAGGGTATGTTTCTACATACAGACATCCTCCTAATTAGGCCGGGTCAAATGATGTAAAGTTGCTTCAGGTGGAGACATGCCTCTCTGCAGCCTGTTGGCTAATTTTGGTAGCTTAGCAGGATGGTTTTATACATACTTATAACTAACACTATTTATTCTCATTCACTCTGTGGTTAACATAGATGATCCTAAATAACAAGATGATTAAGACTAAGAAAAACAAGGTATTTACCCTAGTAACCTAAACAAGGTATTTACCTTAGTAACCTAAACAAGGTATTTACCCTAGTAACCTACCATAGTATTATGGAAGTTAAAGGGCAGAAATCACCTGCTCTAAAGTATATCTGCATATTTGCTCAATGTTCCACAACTGAATAAACCTTGAAAATGTTGGAACTGCTCATACAATGATTTGTAACCCCCTCCCCTCCCAGTTACAGATATTTAAACACAAAGTTTAAGATGGCTGCTGAATAAGCAAACTCGACCTATTCCTCCTTTTGTCTCCATTGTGCTTGTACTTTTCCATTTGATTGTTTATTTTAGCTTTGTGTAATCTAGGCTAAAATTTTGTTTTCCCTTTGCCAGCATAACAACCAAGAGAGGAGTCTAAATGACTAACAAAAGGGCAATAGACCAAGGAAGGAGGAATTTGTATGGGGTGTGATGCCTTCTCCACAAAGATGACCTTGTGTAGAGCTCTTCCATCAACCTACCCCCCAAGTTCATCTGTGGTCTCCTGCAGATTACAAGACTTCTTTGTTTGTTTGACTTATAGCCCACATGGTTTGTGGTTGCTTTATTTATTGAATGCTGAGCATATTCATTTAGTCTGTTTTATTTATATAATTCTCCCACAGGCTAAAAATCTGTTGAGTCATGTACAAGCACTCATCATGTACAAGTAAAACAATATTTCATAACTCTTAAAGTGAGGGTCTGAATGAAAAGTTCAGCTGAATGAAGTTCTAACCTCCTCCACAATAGACCATGCATTGTGGCAGGTCTGAATGCAGAGCTGTAGTCCAGCTAGCATCACTTGACCTAAGGAGTGACTCAGGAAGGCTGTAGCAAGCAAAATAACACATCTGCAGCACATCTGTGAAACAAAGGAGTAAACGCAGTCAGTGTTTCGCATACATGTGCTTGGCAGTAGCTGAACTTGCTGTTCTTTTTCTGTGTGTGAATCTGACCATATTTAAGAGTAGGACAAAATACGATACCCTTTTCCATGTGCTGAAATGCCTTACCATGTTTTTCATTCTCATACACGAGTACAGGTTCAGATTTTTGTCTCCGATCAATTAGCACTTTCTCTTTCAATTAGCATTTTCTGAAGCAACTTAAAAGCAGGAGTAAAGGGACATTTTAGTTCCCCATATCCCACCTAACTTGAATTTGTCTGTTCCCTGACTTTATTTTGTTATTGCCTTAATAGTCCTTAGGTCACTGTTCTAATCCAACATCCTTCTATTCTACCAAATCGTCAGTTTACCCACTCAGTGGAGCCCACGGGATAAATGAGATGTTGTCAGGAGAGGTCCAGAATGAGAGGACTTTATTTTCAGGCATGCCTGTGAAGTATCAGTCATGCTGTTAGCACTAGATAATCTGAAACTGGCAAATGTGAGGAAATTAAATTGAAAACTGGCTCGTCATCTTTAACTCACTGTTCTGCATTTTGTAATGATATAGTTTTACAGCAGCACAAATTAAGCTTGGAGCAGGATTAGAATTTAGTCTGACTTATCTGGGTTTTGTCATTTTACTCTAGTTTAATAGCGTGTTTAATTTGGGAGAATTTCTCAGTCTTCTTAGGGAATTGCCTTGCAATTCATTGCAGTGTTTGATACTGAAATCTGAAAAAAGGTGTCATCAGAATCTCCTTTCCTGATAGCATTGATATTAGCACTCATCTTGGAGTACAAAGTGTCTCTGCAACAGCCATAGGCTGACTGGACATTGGACCTTCAACTACACTGAAGGGAAACTTTCTGAGTTAATAGCCTCTTAATATCTTTTCATGCCAACAACAAACGGTGAGACACCAGGGCAAGGTATTAAGTTTCCATATAGTAAAAATATGATTCTGCCCATATTGTTTATACAAGTAGAGTCTTTCATTAAGTAAGGGGCCAGCATATTTTCCTAACTTCACATTTTTCTGGACAGGCTTCCAGTCCAGAATTCAACAGTAGATTTATTTATAACCACTACATGTTTTTTCCAGATCTCGTCACTGGTACAATAGTTCAAATATTTACACCATGACTTCGTTTTATTTTATTCCACTTCAGTTTTAGATGGAAAAGGTGAAATTCATATGTTATGCAGGCTGGATTTCTGTCATTAGATAGTCACAGCCATAGCAGCAGATGGATGGTGATAAGCAATGTTCTAAATATCAAATTCACCCCTCACAAAAAACCCCACCACATAAAAATACACCCGTGCAAAGACATATGGAGAGTCATCATAATGTGGTTACATAACTGAGCAAAAACCTCAGTGTCCAAACCTTAAGAAGGGAAAAGAGGCCTCCAACCATTCCTGTTTCTGTGGAACCATGGTGTCTCTAATGTTCCAACACGTGCTCCTCAGCATCAGTGGGCATTTTCAAGTCCAGTTGTCTGTTCCATGTGTTTTCCTCCATTTCCAAAATGCCAATCCCTATGGCCACAAACGAGGGGCGAGCTCTCTCCATTTCAGCAAACCATGAAAATCCTGATGAAGCTTTCTTTCTGCTGATCTCCGACGTCCCACGCTGTCTAGCGACACACCACATTTCCAGGGCAAGATGGCTGCTGAGTCCTCGCCCAGACTAGAAAGAAGTGAAGACAGGAAGATGGAATCCCAAAGGAAGAAGGGTGAGGGGAGCACGGAGCAGACCCCAGACCAAAACTCCAAACCCCCTCTGGTTGCAGAAAACACATAAATTAAGCTTGCAGTCTTCGCTCACACTTTTCAAAACGAGCACAACGTCAAATCCTAACAGCGGGGTCTTCACAGACCTTACAGGCTGAAACTATTTACTATTAATGGTTCCTTGAATGCCTACAGATAGGCTTTTGTATGTTGGGGTTAGTCTTTAACAGTAGGATCAGTCATTGCCTGAGTGCCCAGCCCAGTGAGTTGGGAGACAGGGATGTGGAGCAGGGTGAGACCTACATAATCCAAGAGGAGATTGTGACCTGCTTCACCACTTAGATACAAAAAGTCTGTGGGGCCAGATGAGACCCTGAGAGGGCTGAAGGAGCTGGCAGATGTACTCAGCAAACTGTCGCCCATCATCTGTTTGCAGTCCTGGCTAACTGGGGAGATCCCAACAGACTGAGGACTAGCAAATGTGATGCCCATCTACCTATGGAGGAACAGAGGAACTACAGACCTGTGAGTATGGCCTTGATGCCAGGGAAGTTTGTGGAGCAAATCATCTTGTCATTTTTGCACCATTTACAGGATAACCATGTGATCGCGCCAGTCAGAATGGGTTCATGACAAGGTGACCTAAGTGGTGGATGAATGAAAGGCCGTGGAGGTTCTTTTTCAGTAAAGACTTTGACACTGTTTCCCATAGCATACTTGTAGGAAAAATGTCTGCCCATGGCTTGGACAGGCATATACCTCAGCTGGGTTAAGCACTGGCTGGATGGTCAGACCCAAACAATGGTGGTGAATGAAGTTAAATCCAGTTGTCGACTGGTTGCAAGTGGTGTTCCCCAAGGCACAGGGAAGTGTGTCCCTGTGCTGGTGAGGCCACACCTGAAGTACTGTGTTCAGCTTTGGGCACCTGTATACAAGAAATAAAAGTGATGCTGGTGTGGGGTCCAAAGAAGGGCAATCAGGTTGGTGAAGACTCTGGAGAACAAGCCCTTGGTGGAGTGGCTGAGTGAGTCAGAGATAGTTAGTCTGAAGGAAGGGAGGCTGAGGGAAGATCTTACTGCTGTCTACCTAAAAGGAGGTTGTAGAGGGGTGGGTGTTGGTCTCTTCTGTCAAGTACCATGTGATAGAACAGGAGGAAATTGCCTTGAGTTGCCCCAGGGGAATTTAGGTTAGAGATTAGGAAAAACATCTTTATTGAAAGTTCAGCCACCAGAACAGGCTGCCCAGATAGGTATCGCCATCCCTAGACGTATTTAAGAGTCATGTGGTTACGGGACTTAGGGCCATGGTTTAGTGGTGGGCTTGGTACATGTTAGGTACATTAGTTAGGTGAATGGTTGCACTTGATGGTCTTTTCCAAACTACATGATTCTATGATTCTAATCAAAAGAATTATGACATGTTTTTATACCACACTGAGGCAATCATCCAGCACTGCAGTGGGAAATGATCATGAACATTCTTTTTCCCTGTTACTGTTACTGTTACTATACAGTAGCTACTTAAGCTACTAAAATGTTTGGAGAATTAATTAATGTTTACAAGAGGTCTGTGAGTCAGTTAAAGGTATTAGAAAGTGCACAGAATTTTAGTATTATTAGCTGGTCTATTTTTAATAAATCCTCCTTGATCATAATTCATTATCCCTCTGAGAATCCATCCAAGGCTTTTTAGTCAGAAATTTCTCCTGCAATCCATATTAATTAGCAATATTGGTCTGTTGGTTCTACAGTACTTAGTGTTTTCCCTTAGGTTTCAGAACACTGTAACAAAAGCATTCCTAAGAGAACAGATTAATTAATTGATCTGAAATGCCTTATTATAAATCCTACACAAAACGTAATTTAAAATGTACTACAAAGTTTTGCAGAGTTTAGCTGGAAATTCACTGGAGCCTGGAGCTGGATTTCCTCAAAACACAGAAGACAGAGAAGCACAAAGTATAAAATCTAGATTTCCTTGTACCTCTGCCTGTAAATCAGTCTCAGGCAGTGCATTATAAAGGGTTAGAGAGCAGCTTTTGCTTACGTGAAAGAGTATCTTCTAATCCTACTATAGACAGAGAGAAATATGGTTCTGCTCTCATCTGAAACTCCAGCAATTTGATTAAACTTCTCATGGACTTGACACTTCATTCTTTGTTTATTTATATCACCATTTGTGATCTTACTTACCCTCACCCCCCACCACCTAACTGTGTACAAGTAACACTAACAGGAAACTTTTATAAACAGCTTGCTTTTTCTTGTCATCACCAGGACTTTTTGTTGTTTTTGACAAAAAATGTTCTTGGGGAAAAGAAAACATAAATATCATGCCAGAAATCATCATCTAGTCTAACATGCTATTTGTAACACAAGATGTTTGGCTCTGCAGGCACTTTCCTTCTGACACTTCTCCAGTTAAAGTGAATGAAAACCATTCCTCTCAGTATTTTTTCATACGCTGGCTTCCTGTTGTAGGATAAAGAGAGAAGCAAACAGTTCAAGGCAGGATTGGACGTGGCACTTGGTGCCATGGTCTAGCCTTGAGCTCTGTGGTAACGGGTTGGACTTGATG
>JAOXOE010018969.1:0-23228 GCA_028565055.1 Phoeniculus purpureus
GCCCACTACTGCCTGGCTTCTATCCTGCAGAAGGGAGTTCTGCCAGGATTAAGAGCTCGGCTGCACCAAGGAGAGAAAATGCCACAAGACGAGACAGCACTTTGCGAGAGGCTCACAAATCTACTCGTAGAAAATGCTTGCTTTTCTTTCTGATTTCGTTAAAGAGGTACCAGCCCCAGGAATCGCCTTTCCCAGGCATTTCGCAAGTCCTGGGATGCACCCTGATTGCATCTCAGGGTGCAAGTTCCCTCCCATGTCTCTTCTCTTTGTGATACCTGCAGATTAGCATTGCCAGGCTTGTCTGAGCCCACCTCAACAGCAAACACAGACCCTGCCGGTAAGACAAAACCCCATTTACCCACCAAGAGATAAGGTCAGGTTTCTGTTAGAAGAATTGCCAGTAAAGCTGACACAGTTTTCATCTCAGATCTGCAGCACAATGTGTCTGCTTGCTCTGACTCTCTTGCCTAGGACTGATTTCCTCTGGCAGAAGAATGGGCTGAAGGAAACACACCTCTGTCATGAAGTCATCCTCTGCTCTCCAGGAGCCTTTTTACTAGCAAGGAGCTGGTTTATAGAATCACAGAACATTAGGGATTGGAAGGGACCTTGAAAGATCATCTAGTGGAACGGGCTGCCCAGGGAGTCTCCTTCTCTGAAGATGTTTAAAACCCACCTGGCCACGTTCCTGTGCGACTTGGTCTAGGTGATCCTGCTGTGGCAGGGGGATTGGGCTGGATGATCTTTAGAGGTCCCTTCCAATCCCTGATGTTCTGTGATGGTCCAATCCCCCTGCCACAGCAAGATCACCTAGAACACAGCACTGAGGGAAAAAGGTGAGTGCTGAGGGGGGTATTAAGGAAATAGAAATGAGAATCGTCTTGAATGTCTAGACCATCCTTCCTCTGATAACGTAATGTCATGGTCAGGTACTGATCCTGTAGCTGATCTCCGAAAATGTGAAGCCCACATGGTTTGCATCTTGCTTGCCCATTTAAACAGTGCCTTGCTCCCATCCTTCTCCCTCCAGCAACCGTTGCAATCAGCACCGCACAGCTTCTGAAGTTCCTGTTTCCTCTGCAAGCGTGAAGCAACCCAAATAAAACCAACGGGCTGCAGCTAGCAAGCTTCGCTAGGGAGGAGAATTCACCCAGCTGAGCAAACACGGGTCACTGTGGCTGGCACCTCGGGGTGAATTCTCTAGGTGACTTTGACTGACAACAAGGCATGAAATGGGTCAGACATCCAGACCTCAGCTCCCCGTTTCCCAGGTACTAAAGTCGGTCTTGATAGGCAAAGCACGCGGGGAGTGTTTTCCTGCTGCTCCACTGGGGTTAAGGGGCTCTGGGCGGGGGGCACTGGCTCCTACAGAAGACATGGATGGAAACTACCACCCCCAGGAAGGATGGAACAGTAGAGAGGAGGTGGGAAGGGAGTGGAGTATTGTTGCAGCAACGGGGAGCTCCCGCAGCATCACCTGTCTTCACTCTGCTTCTGTGCAGGGTCGACAGGGAGGAATAATCGTGTTTTGAAAGACACAATGAATTTCCTGACTGACGCCCCCTGGCAAACGTGTACAAATCCCCGCGGATGGCACGCCTCTCGGAGAATTACAGCCGCCGAGCGCCGGGGGGGGTTCGCTGCTTTGGGTTGCCCAGGCTGGCTAATGGCTGTGAAATTCCCTCCCAGCTCTCAGCCCGCGCGCTGCATCCACAGTGCCAAAGCACTCGCACCCTACGTTAGCCAAAGGAAGAGGCTACTTGGCTGTGCTTTGTGCTCCCCAACGCAGCTCGAAAGCCCGGACCATCAGCAAGGCTGCTGTGGACAAGCCTAAGTGGATGAACGCAGAACAGCTCCTCCAGCAAAAGCCAGCCTGGAGCACCAGCAGGAATAAACCCCTAATTCTGCAAAGATACTGTCAGCAGCCACTGCAGTACCCATTGTTTCTGTTCCAAAGCTCTCTCCTGCACCTTTGCCTCTTTCACCACATCAGCTTCAGGCTACCGAGAAATTCCTTGGTTCCCAAGTCATGCTCAAGCTACCGTAGCCCCTGGATGCACTTGAAAGCAGCTGGTTCTGATTTGGTTTTTGCTCTATTATCTCAAATTCCCTCCCTTGACCTCTTGAAGAGATACCATTCATGCGCTCTGAAAAGAAACTCTGACTTGCCAGTTACATAAACTCTCGCACAAAAGCCGTGCATAATTAGATCACCCGGCTCTGTGCAGGAGCAGGAGCCCGATTAACAGGCAGCAGCCCTGCAAAGATGGCTTTTTCCTCAACCACAGCACAACTGCAGCGCTCTGAGGCTGGGGAAACTTGGACAGTCTCCTGCAGTCTGAGAGGTGACACTATGCTGTTAGTTAATGGACCTCAGGAGTCACAGAATAATCCTGGGTGGAAAGGACCTCCCGGATCATGCAGTCCAACCAGACCCACAACAACAAAACACCTGAGTACCTGAGTACCTAAAGACCTGATCGATCCACAAACAGCCCCCTCCGTGCTGCCACTAGAGCAGGGCGTGAAGCACCATGGCTACATGTTTCATCAGTTCCTCCAGGGACTCAACCATCTCCCTGAGAAGGAACCTCCAGTGCCTCACCACTCTGTCAAGAATTTCTTCCCAATATCCAGTGCAAACCTCCCCTGTCTCAACTGCAGACCATCTCCCCTGGTTGTGTCATTAGTTCCTAAGGAGAAGAGGCCAACCCCCACCTCACTACAACCTCCTTGCAGGTAGTTGTAGAGGGCAATGAGGTCCCCCCTCAGCCTCCTCTTCTCCAAACTAAACCTGCCCAGCTCCCTCAGCTTCTCCTTGTACAAGTCATCTTAGTGTGTCAACAAGGACATCTGAAAACCTTTCTATCATTGACCCAAACTCTCCTGTAGGAAGCAGTTTGGCACTGGTTCTTCTGTGGAAACAAACACCCTCCACATACGTAGAGTAAAATAGCTCGGTGGCAAAACCGAGTCCTAGAGAGGCAACGTTTCACACCTTGGACAACCCTGGATGTCACACGCATCTGCACAAGGTGAAGCTGAAGGCGAGGCAGCAACAGTGTTTGCCACTTGGTTGTTAGACAGCTGCTCTTATAGCCAAACAAGGAAACACAAGGTCCAGGAAGATTCTGGCTCCTCCAGATGTGGCCATTGTTCAGTGACTACAAAAGCTTGTGACCTGCTCCTCAGCATGGGGCTACCTTCCTTCTCCCCAGTGTCATCCAATGACAGGACAAGGGGCAACAGGTGTGAGCTGGAACAGAGGAGGTTCCACATCATATGAGAAGGAACTTCTTCCCAGTGAGGGTGACAGAGCACTGGAAGGGGCTGCCGAGGGGGGGTTGTGGAGTCTCCTTCTCTGGAGATGTTTAAAACCCTCCTGGCCATGTTCCTGTGCGACTAGATCTAGGTGATCCTGTTGTGTCAGAGGGATTGGACTGGATGATCTTTCAAGGTCCCTTCCAGTCCCTAATGTTCTGTGGTGGGATGCATGAAAGGATGAGCTGAAAACAGAGCTGGGCCCAGCTGTGTGCAGGGGCACAGGGTGGCACCGTGTGGCACCTGGGTGTTCCCCTGCACGGATCCGACCGTGAGCATGGTGCTGGCCCTGCCTCTGCAGTCACAGCAGTCTCCAGCTCTCGAGCACAGCTTTACTCCTCATAAACCAGACATAAGCTGAGCTAAGTTGGAAGCCTGACAGCTGCAACAGATGTGTCTACACCATTGGCTTTGCTTAGATCTCAAGCGAGCTTTAGAAGTGACTGTCCTGGTCAGCTCCATGGAGCTGGCTGTGGGGTTCAGAACAACTGAAAAATCCCTCTGAGCACCCTCTACTCTGGGGGGGCTTCAGACAAACAGCTGACAAATCCCAAAGCCTGGCAAAGCAGCTGTTTCCCTTGCAGCAGGTGGTACCAGGTCCACAGCAGCTGTGCGTGCCACAGCCCTTGGGCAGCGCAGAACTGACTCTTTCCTCATGGAGATGAGATCAAGGCCATCATCACCAGAGCCCAGCCCAGCTGACAGACTATTGACTGGCTCCTGTCACTCCCTAACTGGGTCAAGGGCAGAGCAGGGAAGGAGAATTCGGTTTGAACACCAGAGCTTGGTGAGGAAGTGATGACTCACCATTCCCTTATGTTTCTGGCTAGAAATTCATCACCTCACCCTATTTGCCCGTGGAAAAGGGACAGTGTCGACGGCTACTCCTCCAGCAGTTAAGATGAAAATGCTTTTATTAAAACAAAACTAATTTCTTAGGGCTCAAAGACATTGTCCTCCCTGCAAATTAGTCTCCATCTAAGAAGTTCAGTGTCAGAAGACAATGAATTAAGATTTCCTTTGAGTCAGTGTGGCTGTTGTCCTCCTCCACCTCCTCCTCCTCTGCTGGAGTGAGATGGTGCTGGGGCTCTATATGGGTTCCCTTCCTGCCAGCACCAAAGGGTCAGTCACCTGCATTTCCTCCATCAAAATGATCTAGGTTGCAGCACAAAGTCAAAGCACTGCTCAACCCAAGGTGTCTCTGCTGCCTCTCACTGAAGTACGCTGCTCTGGGCAGGTTTCTCTCCCTGGGGTTTGGACCAGTAATTCCATCTTGGCCCCGCACCTTGTTTCTCAGAGAGAAATATGGTGCTGCTGCCATCTCCCAGACGTTGTAGCTGTGACCCACCACCTCCTGGCTCTTCAGTGATGCCCATGGACACATGTGTGTTGTTGCTTCTCGTGTCCATGGACCACAAGCATCCTAGCATAGGGAGCAACTCTTTACTGGAACTCAACACGATGAGGTTTAGGATGGTTTGGGTTTGTTTTGGGCAAAATATAGTTGCAGTTCCTGTTCCTTTTGTCCAGCCTTGTGAAAAGCCTTGAAAATAGAGTCATTCTCCTGCAACCGCGATCAGCAATGGGCCCTTGTGGCCAAGAAAGCCAATGGCATCCTGCAGTGGGTTAGAAGGAAGATGCTTAGTAGATCAAGAGAGCTTCTCCTCCTCCTCTACTGTGCCTAGTGAGACCACTTCTGGGATAGTGTGTCCATTCCTGAGCTCCTCACTTCCAGAAGGAAACAGAACTGCTTGAGAGAATCCAGTGCAGAGCCACAGAGATGATGAAGGGAGTGGAGCATCTCCCTGATGAGGAAAGGCTGAGGGAGCTGGGTCTGTTCAGCTTGGAAAAAAGGAGACTGAGGGGTGACCTCATTAATGCTGATAAATATGTGAAAGGTGGGTGTCAGGAGGATGGAGCCAGGCTCTGCTCAGTGGGATCCAGTGATAGGACAAGGGGCAGTGGGTGTGAGCTGGAACATAGGAAGTTCCACATCAATATGAGAAGGAACTTCTTCCCAGTGAGAGTGACGGAGCGCTGGAAGGGGCTGCCCAGGGGGGTTGTGGAGTCTCTTTCTCTGGAGACATTTAAAGTCCGCCTGGATGTGTTCCTGTGCAACTTGATCTAGGGGATCCTGCTGTGGCAGGGGGATTGGACTAGATGATGTTTCGAGGTCCCTTCCAGTCCCTGATGTTCTGTGATTCTGTGAATGGAATCTCCTGGAAGTCAGGAAAGGCTGAAGTGAATTTAACCTGTGTGACATTACTGCAGCTAGTTCCGTGTGTGCTCTGAGTTACTGCCCTGGAATGTTCGTCGCTCTCAGTAAATGACTAAGTTGTGCTGAAAAGATTTCTGTTGGTCTTAAATACAAATAGAAAGCTCTTTGTGCTTAGTTGTGTTTGTATACGTCACGTTTATCTGATATTCCAAGAAACTTAAGATTGCACTTAATTAACATCCTCCAGGAAGAGCCTAATACTGTTGCAGGAAGAAACCTCATGGTATGTTTCTGTAGGATGAGTGGGTTCCCTTGTAGCTGTGGAATGGTATGTGTGCAACAGAGGGAAAGTTTTGCTGTGTTGGATGTCCTGATCAAAGACTCTTTGCTGTTCTTTTGGTCTAGTGAGGAGCTGCTTTTGTTGTTGCTGTTCTGATGGCTCACCTCCTTTAATAAGAGAGTGTTCCACCAGAACAAGCTGTCAGTGTGTCTGGTGAACCCAGAAACTCATGCTTTTATCTTCAACAGCACTGAGACAACATTCAACTTTATTCTTTTCGAGAAATGTAGAGTGAAGAAAACACATGGGTAACGTATTTGATTTTTCTGCATCAGTTAACTGGGTTTGAGCAGCCTCATGATGATCTGTTCAACTTACAGAAGAATTTGACAGTCAAGTAGCCCAGGAGCTAAAGACAGTGACAGCTTTTGTAGTCTGTGCGGTGTTGTCAGCAAGATTGACTTCTGAGCAACATGAATGGTAGCGACTCTGCTGATCGGTTTGGCTATAATAGCAATGGGAAATGGAGGCAGAGTTTGAACACCCTGGCCCGCGGTTTAGTGGGTACTTTTGACTGAACGGGTATCTCATGGTGGAATTGAGTGTCCTGGCGACTGACCGCATGGATGGCAGCAAACAGAGCAGCTGCTGTTGTAGGGATGTTGATTTCTCATGTTAGGAAATGTAGTGGCAAAATTGTCCTTCATCAGTCCAAGCTGTTGTCTTGATTTTAGCACTTTTTACAGCTTCTCCGTAACATTCTCCTACTGACCAAACCAGAGCGTTGATTCTTTAACATCTGTTGTCCTTTTACTTTGCGCAGTGTGTGGGGCACGCAAAGTGGACCGGGATCACCATGTTTCGAAACAGTCTCAAGATGCTTCTTACGGGAGGGAAGTCAAACCGCAAAAACAGGTCCAGTGGTAAGTGCTCAGCTCCTCATGCCTGTGTTTGGTGTAGGTTATGCGAGCATGCCTTTCACCTGTGCTCTGGGCTTGCTGGGTCTCTTCTTTTTAATGAAGAGCTGCACTCAGTGGGTGATCTTGTAGACTCAAAACATCATCACAGGTCATCTTAATACTGTGCTGTGATTTCATGTGAAAAAATATATTTATTTAAAAATGTACAGACGCCACAGTCTGGTTTTTACTGGGGAGGTGAGTTGTAGGGCAAAACCAATAGGAATTATGCATAATCCTGCAGGATGCTAACATCAAGGCCAGCGTTTCAATGATGGAAATTAAGAAAATGTTTTCCTTGAAAATGGCCGTGACAGCTTGTGGCAGTGAAGTCTTCATTGCAGACTGTACTTGTGATAGCAGTAGCAATTGTGAGGTCATTTTACTTCATTTTCTTAAACAGGAGGGAGAGAGAGGAATGGGGAGAGATGAAATTAATTGAGAAATTGCCCCAGTTTAGTCACCACTTCCCTTAGTCTCTTTTTTCACCATCCCAGGGAAGGAGTTTACAGTTAGCAGTGATTCATGTGGCTTGGCCTGTTTCATCCATGAAGGATGCTGGGAGAGACAGGAATAGTGAAGAAAAGCATTAGAAAAATATTGATACGCTTGAAAAAAACGTTGTTGTTTAACTTTTATATTTATCTCCAAAAATGGAGTGCTGGCAGTGCAAGAGCTCTTAATTAGGTCTTTCAGTTTTCTTTTTAAAGCCATCTGGCAGCACATTTTGAGTATTTTGGGATCCAGTGTGTGTGTTTGTGCCTGTGTGTGCTGTGTAAATAGCACGAATGTATATTCCACAGAAAACCACAAATGAAGACACAGGGAGATACAGTGGTGATAACTGCAAGGGAAAACCGGGCTGGTTTCCCTTGGTTTAAAGCACTTAATGTGTGGTTCTCACAGCACCAAGAAATAAAAACAGGATTTGTTCTTCCCTGCTTTTACTATCTTGCAGCTCCAAGTTTTATTTGGGGAAGGGGAATTGCATTTGTCAGCGGTGCAGCTTCACTCTGTCCTGGAGCTGCCTCAGTGCTGACTTGTTTGGGTCCTTAGACACTGTAGATCTGTTTGGGTCAGGTTTGTGGTGAGAATCCCAGTTTGTGTTGGTTGATCACAGGAAGTTCAGGTGGTGCCTCAGGTGTTGATTTTCTTGTGTGCGTTGCTGCAACCTGGTGTCTGCTATATAGTGAGCAAAAAGTCTGCTTTGCAGAGATGCCCCCAGTGTCTGCAGCCTGAGGTCATGGCTGTTCATGGTTTTAGGAAGGAGATTTTCTTTCCTCAGGAACTCCTTAGTCTTCTGTTGCAGGAGTGGTTCATCTGAGGGAGGCTTCAGTGTAAAAAGCCAGGTTTTGGAAAGACACTGAGCAGATGGTTTTGTCCTCTTGTGATTTAGTGTCTCTGAAGTATCCCATGTACAGCTGAAGGGCCGTGAAGACCAGGTCCTCTGGTCACAGTCATAACTATTGGAAGGCTGTACACAGAGAAATGATCTGAAACTGGCGCTTCTGTATGAGGCTGTGTCTTTGTCAGAGGTTCTCTTGTCAGTACTCCTTTGGAGTTGTCTCCCAAAGCAATATTAAGGCTATCACAGGTGCAGAGCTTTGGAAATCTGTTACTTGTTTTGTCAATGAAAACTGTCAGTTGTGCGCTGGTAAGATTTGACATGGCTGGACTCCTGTCTTTGAGCGGAACAGGGAGGGAGATGGGGCTTCTTGAAAAACATCATGGGAGTGTTTAATGGATGAGGTTTTCTCTAATGCCTAATGACTCTACTGTATGTTTAATTCATTGCGACTCTGCCTTTGAAAGAAGTTGCTTTATTAAGAAGTTGTGCTTGAAATTCTACAGGAGAGGAGTGGGAATGAAAAAAGGAGATGATAAGGTTTGTTATGTTAACAGTGTCTGAATGGAAGACATCCCTCTACTGGAAAATAATTTTTCAGAGAAGGGTTAGTCTGTAAAATGACATTAGATTAATTCATTGTTGCCTAGATTTTTCAAATAAGTATATTTAATTCTGCAAGGAAATCTAATTTCTTTGCAGTCCAGTGAGGAATGAAAATCCATACCTCTGCTGTGTATGTTTCTGTGTAACATACAGTAGTAGAGCTCTGACATTGTTATTTTAGTTCCTTTGAAGGTCCAGCAACCTACAGATTTGGTGCTCTGAAAGCTGACCAAAAGTGACAGTACTCAGCTAATAACCTAGATAAGGAATGTGTCCCATGTTAGTGACAGTGACAGAACAGTTCTGTGCTGGTCTGATACCAGCCACTTGATACCATCTTTTTAGTTAGTTGCCTTGCTTACCCATTTGAGTTTGCTCCACACTCCTTCTCTTCATCCTTCTCTTCCTTCCTGGTCTGCTGGGGATGTTCATAGAATCACAGACTGCTTTGGGTTGGAAGGGACCTCAGAGATCATCTGCTTCCAACCCCCTGCTATAAGCAGTGACACCTCTCATCAGATTGGGTTGCCCAGAGCCCCTTCCAACCTGGCATTGAACACTTTGAGGGATGGAACATACATTTGCTCAGGAATTGGAACGAGCTGCCCAGGGAGGTGGTGCGGTCACTGTCCTGTGACCGTTAAAAAAATACATGGATGTGGCACTAGGAAACAGGGTTTAGTGGGCAGGGTGGGGTGGCTTGATGGTTGGACTTGATCTGGGAGATTTCTTCCAACCTTCATGATTCTGTGATTCAGTGATCTGCAGCCTGTCCCAGTGCCTCATCCCTCCCTTACAAGGAGGAATTTCTTCATAAAATCTAACACAAATCTCCCCTCTTTTAGCTTGAACCCATCCCCCCCTTGTGATCTCAGTAGAATTCCTTGTAAAAAGTCCCTCTCCAGTTTTCCTGTGGCCCCTTCAGGTAGTGGAAGGCTGCTGTAAGGTTCCCCTGGAGCCTTCCTTTCTCCAGGCTGAACAGCCCCACACCCCTCAGCCAGTCCTCATCAGAGAGCTCCAGTCCTCTCATTGACCTTGCTGTCTCCTCTGGACGCACTCCAACAGTTCCATGCATTTTTCCTATAGGCAGCTCTAAAACTGGCTGCAGGACGCCAGGTGAGGTCTCACAAGAGCAGAGCAGAGGGGGAGAATCTCCTCCCTTGCCCTGCGGGTGACACTTGTTTTGATCCAGCCCAGGTCTTGTGGGCTGCCCTCACACATTCTTGGCTCATGTTGAGCTCCTCATCTATCGACACCTTCAAGTCCTTCTTCTCGGGGCTGCTCTCAATCCGTTCACCGCCCAGCTTGGATCTGTACTTGGGATTGCCCCAGCCCAGATGCAGGACCTTGCACTTGATGAACCTCATGCAGTTTGTGTGGGCCCAGTTGTCCAGCCTGTCCAGGTCCCTCTGGATGCCCTCCCTTCCCTCCTGGGTGTTGATCACCCCACACAGCTTGGTGTCCTCAGCAAACTTCCTGAGGGTGCACCCGCTGCCACTGTCCATGCCACCGACAAAGATGCTAAGTGGCACTGGGCCCACCACAGACCCCTGGGGAATCCCTTGTAATCAGAACATTTAGAGAAAAGGATGCTGTGGACAGTGTCCAATGCCCTGCACAAGTCCAGATTGAGGATATCAGTTGCTCTGCCCTCATGCCCCACTGCTGGAACCTCATCCTAAAAGGCCACCACATTAGTCAGGTATGATTTGCCCTTAGTGAGACTGTGTTGGCTATCACCAGTTACCTCCTTCTTTTCCATGTGGATCAGCCCCATGGTCTTGCCAGGCACCGAGGTGAGACTGACTGGCCTGTAGTAGCCTGGCTCATCTTTTTTACTCTTATAAAAATGTTTCTCCTTTTCCAGTTGGTACTTTCCTGGACTGCCATGATTTCTCAAATATGATGGATAATGGCTTTGTCAGTCCACCCATCAGTTCCCTCTGTCCCTGCGGGTGTATCTCTTCAGGTCCCATGGACTTTGTGAACCTTGACGTTCTTGGTAGTCATGAACCTGCTCTGCCCCTGCCATAGATGGTTCTTCCTTCTACCAGGCCCAGTGTTTCACCTCTGTGACTTGGGTGCTGTGGTTAGAGAGCTTTCTGGGGAAGACTGAGGCAAAAAAGTCACTGAGTACTTCAACCTTCTCCACATCCTGGCTCACCAGGCCACCTGTTTCCTTCTGGAGGGGGCCTGCATTTTCCCTACTTTTCTTTTTTTTCACTGATGTACCTGTAGAAACTTTTGCTGTTGACTTTGTCCCTGACCAGATTTAGTTCTATCTGGGCCTTGGTTCCCTTGTGTTGACCCCTGGCTACATGGACAATTCCTCTATATTCCTTCCAGAATGTCCCTCATCCTCCCAGATGTTGAGGAACCCTCTCAGCCCCTGGATAACATCTGGGTTCCAAGGGTTTAGTTCTCTGAACAATTTTGTGTGGCTAATGAACCCTTGGGTCACCAACATCACCCTCACTGTTACTAGTTGGGTTTTGTGGGAGCATAGGTGGGACACTGGGTGATGTCATGGGTTGAAACCATGGGGTTCTAGTATTGTGCTTTTCTGCATGGGAACAGGTCTCTCTTGGAGCCCCTGCCTGTGGAGGCTGCAGTTCCAGTCTGCAGTGGCGAGGGGAAGCAGCAGCTGTAGGCGAGGGGAGCCTGGTTGTGTGACCTGGGCCGCCTCTTTTTAGGTGGGAGAGATTTCCTGGAGAAGGTCTTTCTGACCCAGCCATGGTGGTGGTGGCTGCTGCCCATGCCACCATGGTGGTGGGCACAGTCCCATGGACCATCGCGGCTGAAGTGGTGACAAGCTGCTGCTGATATGCACCATCATGGCAGTGGACACGGGTTCATGGTGTTGGGCTAGACAGGCAGCGGCGAGTGGAGGAGTGGCCGCAAGCCAATCGGTGCCTGGAGATGCCAGGACTGGTGGGTGACAGCCTTCTAGCCTCCTGCACTGCTTGTTGCTGTTGGGAAGAGAGTCACCGAGCCCCAGAAAGGGGGCTGCTGCTGTGGCCCTGGCCACCGGTGCCATCTTGGCCACGTGGCTGGTGCCATCTTGGCTTTGTTCTGGCCGTGGGGCAGAGAAGCTCTGTCACAGCTGTGACTTAGAAACAGGGAAATGCTTGAGTAAGCAGGAGAAAGAGGCCCAAGGGGCCATTTGAAGTTTTCCTTCATTGCTTGGCTGGACTGTGCGTGCCAAAGAAGCCAAAGGGACTCGTGATTCTTAAACCTTTGGCAAAATTGCCAAGAGTCTGGGGGTGAAGGTGTACGCTGTTGCACCTGCGTGTCCACTGCCACCTGAAGGTCTGCAAGTCCATCCCGACCCATCTGCCAGCCCATCTGCAGGCCACACCACATGGTACCCTGAGGACCTCATTGAAAGCGGGAAGAGAAGGAGTGTGGATGGTTTGGACCTGCAGAGCCTGGGAGGGAACCCCTGCCCCAGGGGTGGTCTTGGTCATCCATTTGCCTGCAGTGTACGCCCCTTTGATGCCAAAGACTGCTATGTAGTTCTGTCTCGTCTTTTCAGGGTGTGTGTAATGGTGCTGTGACCAGTTTCTGTTTGTTTACTTGTTGGGTTTTTTTTCCTTTCTTTCTTTTGGGTGTGGGTACAGTAAAGCCTTCCCTTTTCCCCAGAGTTGCTTCACTGGCTGGTGAGTTCTGCCTGAGGACTGGCTGGTGCTTAAGAATGTAAGCACCAGGGTTCTGGATGCTTTTCAGCCAATTGTTGAAAAAGATGAGGTATTCATTGAATTTAAAAATTATATTTATCATTAATATGATTGAGGTTGCTACTTAGAACTTGGAAGTGAAGCTTCCCTGGTGTTTTTGGTGCTCTGATTTGCCTCACGGCCTCAGAAGCTGTTTCCTCACAGGGCACTGGGATCTGGGGGATGGAGCCAGGGGTGAGAGTGGCAGCTGCCCCCACAGCAGAGGGACGTGAGTCTAGGACAACCTGTGTTCCTGGAGATACTCCGACACAGAGCTACACCCCTCTCTGGGAACTGGGAGTCAACTCATAAGTTCAGTGTTGGAAAAATGATCTGTTAGCTGTTTGGGGTCAGCTGCTGGTTCACCTTTCACGGAATGATGTTAAATTCCACGTGCAGGCGACAGCCCTCTTGGGTGTCTCTGGGTGAAGCCCCAGCATGTGTATCTTCAGTTTCCGTACTTTTCCCATTCCAGTGTCACCCTCTGAAGCAGGGTTTAAGGGACCAGAGTGGAGTTTTCTTTCTTTCTTTAGGCATCCAAGTGAACACGTTGGTCTTTGAAATCCCCGTTCTTTGCAGTTGTGTTTCATTTGCAGCAGCACAGCTCGCAAACAAGGTCAGTGGAGTCAAGCTAACCATTCCTAGATGTTGTGATGTGGTTTTGATAATTCTTCCTGATTAAAAGAACACTGGTAGTCATAACAGTAAAATGCCTTTTATTATTCCTCCTTCAGAAACTGCTGAGCAACTTCTCTGAAGAGCTGTGGTTAAACTGTGTTTGGATTCAGCCGGGGTGGGTTTTTGTTTCAGTGCTCTTTATGGTGGTGTGGTTCAGGAACACACAACATATTTATAAAAGAGGAACACAATTAGATCTGTATGAACTTAGATGCAGTAATGCCAATTAAAATAAATGAGCTTCTGCAGCAGCATTGGATTATGTAATCTCCTGCGGTTAATTGTGTGTGTGTGTGCTTTCCAAACTCTTCTGCTAGGATCTCGTACAGCACACTGCATGCAGGACAGCTCTGTGTGTTTGTGCACAGACTAATCTCTCGTCGTAACAACAATTCTCTTGCGGCTCAAGGGCACTCAAGATGTTTTACAGTAATGCCTTGAGGATGCATTAGGGCGGCTGCAATAGTATTTTGATTAGGTTATGTTTTCTTCTGTCGCAAAGCTCCCAGAAAACACTGTCTGTAGAACTGAAATGTGATCTGAATGCAGTTACAGATTGTTTTTCTGTTCTAAGCTGATTTGCAGAGATACCGAGCCACGTCCGTTTTCTGACTTCAGTTTCTGTCCAGGGCTGAATTCACGTAGGATGTGTTTGTGTAAAAGGTCTGTGCTTTGCCTCAGCCTTTTATGAGTTCTACAGCACCTCTGCTATGAGGACAGGCTGAGGGAATTGGGGCTGTTCAGCCTGGAGAAGGCTCCAGGGGACCTTCCAGTAGCCTTCCAGTATCTGAAAGGGATACAGGAAAGCTGGAGAGGGACTTTTTATGAGGGACTCTATGGATAGGACAAGGGAGATGGTTTCAACCTAAAACAGGGGCGATTGAGATTGGATGTCTGGAAGAAATCCCTCCCTGTGAGGGTGCTGAGGCCCTGGAACAGTTTGCCCAGGGAGGTTGTGACTCCTCCATCCCTGGAAGTGTCCAAGGCCAGGTTGGATGGGGCTGTGGCCAACCTGGTCTAGTGAGAGGTGTTACTGCTCATGGCAGGGGGTTGGCACTGGTTGAGCTCTGAGGTCCCTGCCAACCCAAACCAGTCTGTGGTTCTTTGGTCCTGGGTGAAGATCTGGCATGATGACTGTGGCCAGAAACCCTGTGGCTGGACCAGAGCAAATCTGTTCTATTCTCTGAATCCAGAGACGAGAAACTCCTTTTTTTCCCTGTTCTCTCTCATTTATCTGCAGTTTGCGGGTTTAAACTAAACATTCATCAATCTCTGTGTCTGCAGTTTACACCAGATCAAGCCACCAAGATATTAATTCCAGTGCTGTGTAAATGAAATCAGCCTGTGCGATCTTCCCACCTGTCCTAATTCTCCTGGGTTTTTCCAAGCAGATGGGCTGTTTCTTTCTTACGTGATCACCTGAAATGAATCTTGCCGTAGGAGTTCAGGTTCCCTTTAGAACGTAGCAGCATTCAGCTGCAGCTCCGCGCAGTTGGTTTGGATTTGCCTGTCGCTTCACTGTGTGCAATGAAGAGCCCAGGATTTTGTGCCTTGCAGTTCTGGTGGAAGCTGAAGTAGTCTTAAAGAACTCGGTCCTGGTTTAGCATGTAACATTTATCAGGTAATCCTGCAGGACCCAGCCCAGAGGATCTGCTCGAGTTCTCCTGAGTTGTACCATACTTGTCCTTAACTGATGTAACGCCCGGGTTTTATCTCCAGCGGAGCAGCCAGGAGCCTGCCAATCATTCATAGTATTTTTGGTGCAGGGTTTTTCAAACCTTCGCTCCTCGTTCACAGGAGAGCCAATTACTTCCAACTTCCAGTGTATTTATAGGGCTTTTTGGAGCCTGCCACTTTATCTTTTCATTCTAGGCCTAAAAGAGCCCCTGTCAGATGCCCTTCTGTTTTCATTTTTGCCTTTCTTAGATAAAAAGCATTTCTGTGGAGGTCTCGTCATTGCTTTGCCAGCCCTCCATGCGGTTTCTTATCTGTCTGATCTGTTTTGGAAATCTAAGCACAATTTTTAGCCCAGAAGAGTTTTACAGGGTCACAATTGCTTTCTCAATTTAATTTCTGAAAGAAATTGCTGAGTGATGAGATCTAGCTGGTGGCTCCTATTGCTGTTCGTTTCAGAAGATATTAGAAGTGAGACATTAAAAGATCTATCAGATGTATAGAACATCTGATGTGGTGCTGAATACTGAGTGTATCCACGTGCTCAGGGTATTCCATCCAAATAATAGTTCAGATCATTTGCTTTGGGAAACTTGCCTCGTTTTCCATAAATCCATTTCTAGTGACATCTTGACTGTATTGACAAATTCATGATGAAATCTTGTCCTTGCATTTGGTAAGGATGAACTGACC
Source organism: Phoeniculus purpureus (assembly GCA_028565055.1). Classification (NCBI taxonomy): domain Eukaryota; kingdom Metazoa; phylum Chordata; class Aves; order Bucerotiformes; family Phoeniculidae; genus Phoeniculus; species Phoeniculus purpureus. The sequence goes on from JAOXOE010018969.1 coordinate 15,491, forward strand.
CTGAATTTTGTTTCTCATTCCTGTAATTCAGAGTGTTTCTTCTGGAGAGCAAAACTCATCAGGAGGAGAAGTGAGTAGATGTGCACACATTTGTTCATCTTAGTGAAGCATATTTATCTGGTCAGGGTGTGCTTGTTCATCTCCCAAGTTCTGCTCTTAGATGAGAGATGCTTTGATTTTGCTGCTCTCTTGCACAGCTCTCCTAGGGAGCATTTTAGCAGCAAGTGCCTGTATCATTCCAATGCCTATGTCTTTACTTCTGATTCACATTCACACCACATATGTATACAATAGGACCCCACGGACAGTAACCGGACTTGCTTTGTAGCTGTAAATAACTCTGACTTGACAGCTCTGGTCTGTCCGTCACTGTGTTTATGATTCTTTCTCGGGTGACTCACCCATTGCACTGGAGTTTATCAGCCTGTATAGTTTTATGCTTCTGAGGGAGTGCAGGTGGGGGGAGCGGGGGATAATCCGGCTCTGTCAGCCTAGGCTTTGCCAGTATTTTCACAAATGTGAATGTCACCAGCTGTAACAACAAGGGTGTTGACTCAGCACTCTCCATCCTGCTACGAGGAACAAGCAACAGGTATCCTCACCCCACTTCTGCTGTTTCCGCAGTCGTAAGAGGGACTTTGTTAACTGATTCTTTTTCCCATGTCCTTTTTGTGTTTTTACCCATCCTCTTAAGATTTAATTTACTGCTGTATTCCCTTTTGCCTTTATCCAGCACAGACCTATAGGCTAACTACTTCCTGGAGAGCGATTTTTAGTTGCTTCTCGGTGCTTCCTGATTGCCATCTCCATGATGTGGGGTGGCTGTTCTGAAATGATTTGCATATACAGAGATCTTCAGAGCCATGTTTTAAACCTTCCTCCTTGCCTCAACCCTCCCCTTTAGCTTCCTAGGCTGCAGAACACTTGTAGAACTCGTCTCTTCTATGCTCCCGTTCTCAGACCTTACTCCATTTCCCCCAGCGTTCTAGTCTAGCAAATCACTGTGGTGTTCTACCCCATTAGTTCTGGAATGGACCGACTTCTTATGCTCTCTTTGAGACAAATGCTCTTGACTACTCATGATCTTGTAGTTCCCCTCCTCAGTATTCCCAGTTTTTTGGCTGTGTTCCTTGTGGAAGCTGAAAGAATTCTGTGTGTCTGCATGCCACATTTCCATGGCAGAACAGCATCTCCCTGTCTCTGAAACGCTGCTTAGGGGAGGATATTTTAAATGCTTTCTCCCCACGGAAATGGTGCTGTTGTGTGTCAGGTGTGTTCACTGCTGTCACACAGGTGCAGTTCTTAGCTCTTCCCTTCCCATTAAAGTACCCTGTACCGAGCTTGAAATGCTCTTTTATTCTTGTTCAGATGAACAAGTGAATCTTCAGGAACAGTCCCATTTGTTCAGAAATACTGAATTGTAATTAAGTACACGAGTTTGGGGGTGATGAGGGATGTTTGCTGTCTCCTCTCTGCTGTTGCTGTGCTTGTTTTAAATAGCTAGAGAGGAAGGCACACCCCGGGGGTGGACAGGATTATCTCCTTTACAGCTGCTGGGCTCTAGTTGTTTTCTGTTCACTCTTTCCCCGTTTTCCGTTTCCATCAGCGCAGCCACGGACACTCCCTTTCTCCCAGTCATCCACTGGTTTTTTGGTACATATTCCTACTTGCTGGTTTTTATCCAAGATTTCTCTCTAGGTCGCTGAGCCCATCCTCAAGTTCTTCTATATCTGCTTTAATCTTACTCAAACCTTTCCCTTCATTAGCGATTCTGCAGCTCTGATTGCTGGGATTAATTCACTAATAGCCGGGGCTCCGCTCAGAGTGCTGCTTCCATTACTGCAGCATCTCCCCTTCTGCTGTCCTCATGTGCTGTTCTGAGCTCTCTAATCTCCAGAGAGCTGCTTGTAGGGAAAGGAAAAATGCCTTTTAACCCAGTCCTTTATGTGGGCATCCATTGTGCAAACAAGGGAATTGATTTTTGAAATTAAAGGGGTCAGGATGGTGATGTTTGTATCTAACCCACTGTCCCTTTGGAGCTCTGGTCAGCTCTGCTGGTGGTGTGCCATTAATCACCTTTTCTCTCTCTGCACGTCCCTGGAAGCCTTCACTGTGCATGTGGTTTTGAGCTGTCAGGAACTACAGTAACAGGGATTTGCCCTTGTGTGTTATCTGTAATATTTTCCACTGAGTGTTGTACTGCCGGAGAGCAGCATTCGACCAGAGCTCGTGGAATTCATTTATCTTCTGCCTAAGCTTTGGTTTCATGCAGGAATGAGGAGCAGGAGAGAGGTGCTGATGGTGGATGTTGTCTGTGAGGGTAGCTGTGAAAGCTGCTCTTGTCTCAGTAAGAAGGAAAGTAGGAAGCTTTGGAAGAAAGCATTGAGAGTGTCTCTCTTCCTCATGTGCTGTGGTGCTTGTTTCTGCTGCATTTGCCGACAGTTTTGTTGGAGCTGCACAGTGAGTGTTGTAGGAAGTTTTCGAAAAATAATTTTTACATTTCATTGTAGATGCTTTTTGTAAAAATAATTTTCTAACCATAACTGCTCAGTGGTGCAGTCTGGCTGCTTTAATCCCTGTTGGCCAACTGCTGAATGCTGCTTAAAGAACACAACTGGCTTTTTACTGTACTACTAATGAACTGTTAAAGAGCTTTGAACAGCCTCTTCACAGAAGGAATAGCAGTGTAGCTAGCTATGAAAACTGCAATAAGCTGTTATGAATTGGAGTTCCCTGGTCATTCTCTAAATGTTTTCCACCAGAGCTCGCTTCTGGCATCTCCGTATCTTTGCAGGAGAATGTGGGAAGCTGGGAGGTATGTGCCAAGCTGCGTGAGGATGTCCCCAGGGCTGGGAAAAGGCAGGAGTTACACCCATCTAACAGAAAGGAAGGGGTCTGGGGAATACAGGTTTGATATCCTCAGCTTAGTCGTGGAAGTTCTGAAGACTTCTTCAAAGCCATTTCCGGGCATGAAAGACAAGAAGGTCACTGGAAAAAAACTGTCACAGACAGATTGATTGAGTTACAAATTGTGCTTGAGCAGTCTGATTGCCTTCAATGGTGAAGTGACTGGCCCTGCAGATGGGAGCAGGCTGAGGGACACATCTTACCCAGGACCCTTGTGGCCAGCTGGAGGGTACAGAGGCAGCATAGGTGGACTGCAGCTTGAGATTAAAGCTGACTGGACCTTTTGGCTTGACTGAGGTTGATCAGAAGTTCAAGGTCATAACTGGTGGCCAAGGTTATAACTTGGTGCTTGATACTGGCATTAGTAGTGTTTAGCATCTTCAGCCACAGCCTGGGCAATGGCTGGAGAAGCATCCTCGCCCAGTCTGTGGGCAGCGCTGCCTTGGAGGCGGAGTTGATACGCTGGAGAAGAGGGGCTGCCAGTCTGAAGGATCTCAGTGGCCAAGTCAACAAGGACTGGTGTGCAGTCATGCTTGTGGACAGACTAAGCCTGTGTGCAGGGGCTGGCTGATGGGTACTACTGGGGTCCTTTGGCAGTGCTGACAAGGCGATGTGGTATCGGGGTTGCAGACCTTCTCCTGAGAGCTATTTGGGTATTGAGTTGTCATGTGCACTGCAGCAGAAGCACATCGACAGGTGAACAAACAGAAGAGAGAAAGCAATTGCTGAGTGTATGAAGGAGCAAAGAACAGCCACTGCTCTCGGATCTGGCCTCTCTAGTGGCTAGAGTTGAGCGCCAAGAATTAGTGCAAATACTGCCTGCGGTCTGTGTGCCTTAGACTTACGTGTGATAAATGGAGACGGTGCCGCTTCCCTGACTCTCTTGCGACCGAGCAGTTTGGCTTTGGGTGACCCTTGGGTATTTTGATGACAAGTGGTGAAGAAGAGCTCACAGTAGTGAATGATTTTGACTTCCTGTGTCCTAGGTGAGTCAGCGTGTTGAGGTTCCAAGTGCTTCATCACAGGGCTGATAAGCACACCAGACTGTTCCGAAACCTCACTGAATTGTTTTGAGCTAAGGAAAGAACTACATTGATAACAAGACTACAGTCAGACTGCAGTGACACAGGTGTGTCAGGACAGACTAAAACATCTTCTGTGCAACTTTGGGCACAGCCAAGGTTTTGTAGTAACCTCCCCGAGCTGCCGAACTCGCGCTAAACCAGTAGAGGGGGTAGAAGTTTTCTGACCGCTCACACGATCCAAGGCTGTGCAGAACTGCACTTCCTTGCATGCTGTGTGGGGGAGGTAGGAATGTGTGTGCTTGCTCCAAAAGGAAGGGTCTTGTTCTGAGGGGTTTGTCCAAACTGTTGGGAAATGCCCTTTCCATGGTGTCTGAGGCAACCTTTATAATTACCATATCCACAAGAATTTTAAAAGTACAGAAAGTCAGTTGAAAGAACAAAGGTTGGCATCAGTGGATTCAGCTATTTAATCTGTAAAATCAGTGACGTCTAATGACTGAGCCTGAGTTTCCTCTGCTGAGGGCCTGGATCTTTGGGAACTGACAAATTCAGATTCTTTAAGTGACAGGATGATTTAAAGCAAATAATCTAACCCGTAGCAATGGAATTCTGCTTTTCATGCAGCCAGACCAGAAGCAAGGTATTCACAGACCTGGAATCCTCCTAAACGTCCATTGTATCCAGGCAAAGGTGTTGCTGTAGGATATTCAGCATGTGCATGTTGGCTCTGCTGTTGTTGAGTAGATGGTGTCTCTCCTCTTGTTGCCAGAGCTTGGTATGGCACTCAGCTAAGCAGACACCTTCATGAACAGGTCAAATACAATGGAGAGAAGTTCAGGCTAAGTGTGAGCCTTTGTAGTTTTGTTCTTGTTGTACACAGACACTGTAACTTCTCTTCGCAGTGAAATTCTACTTGTGAAGGTTTCAAGTTAATCGATGTCAATCACAGAAAGCCAGGAGTTATTTCCTTCGCTAATTAGCTTGTGAATTTTCACATCACATGGCTTGGCGCAGTTTCAGGAAGATTTTCCAAGCAGCCAGTGACATGGACAGATGGACTGGAGGGAATCTCCTTCTCATTGTGGATTGGGCAGGTGTGCAGAGCTCCAGCCTGAGACTCAGGGTAGGTGAGTTGACTTCATCTCTTAGGAATGAATTCAGCTCTTTGGAAAATGGCCTTTCATGGTGACTTTTCACAGCTTCTGGTACTAAGGAAGAGGTTGGTGGAAGGTCTATACCTCAGTGTCTTTTCCTGATCAATCTGTAGGAATAGATCTAGTGAGATACAGGGAAATCAAAACAGAAGCTATGAGTGGCGGAGTGCGTGGCACTGAGGCTGCAATGCCGAAGTCATGCCTTCTGTATTTGTTTGGGGAGAGGGAAGGAAGGTTCTTGTAGGTGTTCTTTCGGTATAATAAAATACTGTGGAAGGAAGAAATATTAACTGCTCTGTGTGTGTGTGTGTTTGTCTCAATTCCCAGTTCTATTGTAAAATACCAATATACCAGAATGCAAAGTAAGCCTCTTGTCTCGTAACGTCATGTTGTGTTTGAGCTTCTGAATGTGATGACACAAGTCAAGATGAGACTCTGACAGGGTGTCAGAAGGCATTATTAGGTGGTTACTTTATTAAATGTCTTCTTCAGTGTGTTTGATTTCTCAGCTATCCAGTTGCAGAGTAAGCAGCAAAGAATATACAACAAGATGGATGAGGTGTGGTGGCAGTCAGGAGAAGCTGTAGCTCACGTTCTGAAAGAAGCATTGGAATACCCTGTATGTCAGAGACAGCTCTGAGTGGAGAGATTAACGTGCTTGGCTGTATGGCAGCTGGAGCTGCGTCCCAAGGTGGCTCTGGCTTGATAGGGTTTGAAGTGCTGACTGTGAAGAACTGCTCTTGTCATAGGAGTTGAAACAGCTTAAGCAAAGATGTGTGAGGGGATTGCGAGGGAGTTTCTGGGCTTTCACAGCACTGCCAACTTTTGGTTTCATTAGTTTATTTTTTGTAAGTTGACTTTGGTATTTAACTACAGTTAAGAAACAATCTGCAGCTTCCACAGTCTTTCACAAGAAGGAAGGAGTCTCATGAAGCACGATGAGAGGCTGCACTTTTTGGTTATCAAACCCTTTCTCATTACCTTGCTCTGACTCCATTGGTAATAAACTAATTTCCCCAAGTCGAGCCTGTTCTGCTTGTGATGGTAACTGCCGAGTGATCTCCCTGTCCTTAACTCACAAGACATTCAGTGTGTTTAGAGGACAAATCCTGTGGCAAGTGACCGAGGGAACAGGGAGGACTTAACTGGAGAAAAGGAGGCTCAAGAGAGTTGCTCTTGACAGTTCCCCAACAGAAAGTTGGAGTGGGGTGGGGATTGATCTCTTCTTATAAGGAACAAGGGACAGAAGGAGAAGAAATAGTCTCAAGTTGCACCAGGGGAGGTTCCAGTTGGATATTAGGAGGAATTTCTTCACTGAAAGGGTTATCAGACATTGGAATAGGCTGCCCAGGGAACTGGTGGAGTCACCAGCCCTGGAGGTGTTCAAAAGACATAGAGATGTGGTGCAAAGGATGTGGTTTAGTGGTGACCTGGCAATGCTGGGTCAATAGTTGGACCTGGTGATCTTAATGGTCTTTTCCAACTGAAACGATTCTGTGACGTCTCTCCCCTGTCCAGTTGAGGAAGGAAGTGATTGGGCAGCTTTGACTGGTCACTGGATGCTGCAGGAGGAACATGGAGCCCAGTGAGGTACCACTCAGGGCCAGGCCAGCACTGCCCAGGTTTGCCCAGACTGAGCTGTTTCACAGATGACTGAGCCACTTGGGTTGAACTGCTGCTAGTTTCTGTGTGTCCCCAGCCACACACAGATAGGAGGATCACTGAATCCTTGGTGTCCTTCAGCTCTTTGGAGCGTGACTAGAGGGCACACTACCTGGCTTATCTGCAGGGCATTGGTTTGTTTTCACTGCTGTCTCAGGTTGCTGAACCCTCTGGCCTGACACATCTGGTACCCAGATCCATTTCCATCATGTTCAGCTCAGTATTTTTAATCCTTATTAGCCTGATGATCACCAGAGATGGAGGATTCTTCCATATCGTGGTTTTTTTTTACCCCAGTTCCTGAAGGTAAATGTTGTTCATGTTCAGTGCGATTGATCCGTGGGAATTGTCAGTACAGTCCTTTGTTCATGTCAAGGAAAGATGCTGAATCCGTACTGCTCCATCTTAGACTCATGTTGCAGATATGATCCATATCTTTTATTTGGGAGCAATTTCTGTGCCCTGAACATTGACCAGTTTATACAAAATGTTCTAACACGAGATGTGTACAGACAGGATTACAGGTGGTTCAGCAGAAGGTAAAATCAGCTTCCTTCTCCTGCAGCTGCTTCCCAGCCTTTGGGATTTTAAATGGCTTTTCCAAGGTGGCTTCCTTAATGTGGCTTTTGCAGCTTCCAGTTCAGCGCTGTGTATGTGAAGTTACTGGTTTTGCAAGGACCTACATTAAACAGCAGCTCTAGAAGCAGCTCTTTGATGCCTGAAGTACCTGTACTTGGTGTTGGCAAACCAGTGGCTGTCATGTCTTGCATTTTCTTCACTGGTGTTGCACTTACTCTTTCTCAAGGAAGAAAGAAAAACAGAAGAGTATCTTGTACTTAGTATCATAGAATCATACAATCATAGAATCATTAGGGATTGGGAAGGACCCCGAAAGATCATCTAGTCCAATCCCCCTGCCACAGCAGGATCACTTCACTGGAGAAGTTACACAACCAGAATCACTCTGGGTTGGAAGGGACCACCTGATCA